>JAIPRL010004374.1:0-38795 GCA_025469235.1 Pemphigus obesinymphae | reverse complement strand
TAATTAAAATAACCTACACAGTACATAATATATTATATTGGGTAATTTATTTTTAAATTTTTCTTTCTAGGGGCTCATGGTTCCTACTTTGAACCCCTCCCATAGGAAATTTATACCTACGCCCTTGATTGTGATTAACATAATTAGTTGCAAATTCCGAAAACAGCGGTAAAAATGTTTCAAAATAGATGCATAATAACAGTACCATTTTGGATTTGATTGGACAATGGTGGGGTACCAATTTCAGTTACGTTTATACCGACAATTTAATTCGTAATTGTATTTTAAAAACATTTTTTTCTGTTTGCCGTTTTCTATAAATTACGCGTATACAATACATGATTTAACTTTAAAATATTTATTTTATCATTGGTGTGACATTCTCTTAAAATATAACTAAACAGTCAATACCTACATAAGTTTTTATTTCAAATAACTCTTGGATGAATACATGATTAAATAGCTTCTTTCCTAAAATTGTATCTTATTCGCTTCTGATAAATATAATATAAAAAATTATAATATACAGTCAAAATGATTTTTGTTTCCTTACGTGTGCGAGTACTTAATCGAACAATCGATATATAATAGGTACCTACGCATAGAAAAATTAAATATGTGTTTTTGTGGCTTGAAATTATATAATGATGTTTTTGTCTGTAAATTAAAACACTGCAATGACGGTCGTATCAAATATTTTACAATGTTCATTGACACTGAATTATAATTTCGTAACCTTTTGTAAATATGTAAATGACGTGTGAATTTGTATTTTTTTATTTTTACTGTCAATAACCTTTTAGTTATTGTTAACTGTTTAACTTAGTAGATATATCATAAATTATTTATTGTTTCTATATAATTGTGATATTATTGAATATTTTTTCCAGACGTTGAAATCACCGGGAGACGGGAGTTCTAAAAAATAAGTTGAAAATGCACGAACGAAACGTGAATATTACATTGCGTGTATTCATATTATATTACGTATATTTTCAATGAACTCGAACTTATCAACAATTGTTATGTACATACTTATACAATTATATACTTTAGATTATTTGTTGAAATATAAGTATCATACAAATTAAGAAAGGTGTACCTAAGTACATTAGGTTGTAATTTACAATTAATATTAAAATATAAATTCTGTATTAAGGGGCTTCGACACCGGCCGTTTTTAAGGAGTTCAGTATAGGCAATTTTTAAGTAATTTTAGGAAAAATAAAAATCTAACAATTTAAAAATATATAAGTACATTTTAAAATTAATCTAAAAATATCTTCATACCCATACTACTTTTCATTGCTATGTAATCACGGTATTTTCTAATAAACATGCTCACGCATTTCCATAATTGTAGGTTTCTGGATAAGTTTAGATAAAAAACATATCTTGGAAAAATTAAAGATGAGTTGTTAAACGGTGTTTCTACCAGATGGATTTAAAATTAAATCAATATAAAGATTTTTATGGTGGTTTCGAATTAACGAAAAAATCATTATTTAATTGTTTGTCATTTACTTAAAAAAAATTATTTAAAAAAATTATCTGGTAAAAACATAGAAAATATAATAACGAATTCAGAACTTTTTTCAAAATTAAAATTGAACAAGTTTAACACGGTCAATTTATGGAAATACCAAGACCACTTTAGCGCTTTGAAAAATCTACTGTTGAAGACCCTTAATAGAATGTAATAACTAGTGTTTTTGTACTAACAGTTAGTAATAAGAAATAATTAATATGAGTTTTAAACTGTATTGTTAAAATATACTAGAATATAATAATACCTCTATATAACTATAATAATAATACTCATATAATATATCAAAGGTTAACTCAAAATCGTTTAATCGAAAGAAATGATTTATTATTGCTTTCAAATTCAACATGTCGATCACCAGTATCCTATTTGATGATCTAAGTGTTTCCATCGTCTACTGACCGGCAATTTTTTTTAAATAGTTTTTCCTACTTATTTCATAAAAACATTGATAAAAACTGCATATTGTGACACCTAGCTAAGTAATATTAATTTTACTTTTAGTCAAAAACCGTTGAGTGTTGAGTTGAAGTTGAATGGCCTTAAACGAAACATATTTATCTATAAATAAATAACTTATCGAGGTTAGATTTTTTTTTAAAACAACTTTTTTGACTTTGGTAAATATACCAAGTTTTAATTATCCAAAAATACAATTTATTAAACTATTCATTATTTATAATTTTATATCCAGTAGTATAGGTACCTACTATTTGACGAACAAAGAAAAATTCTGTTAAGGAATATTTTAAGCATATATCGGAAAAAACCAAATACAAGCCATATTTTGGATTTGGTCTAATTCTATTTTTTCTTTTTATCAATATTCAAAATTGATTGTTTTATTAAATTTCTAAGTATAAGTAAATATAATTATATATATATTATAACCATGCTTTGTAATATATATTATTAACTATTAACAGTAAGTATTAAACATTAGTATGTACGTATTGTACGTTCAATATAATATGCATCAGAATTTATTTTACGATGTTGTGAATTGGTAAGCACAGATGAATTCTTATGATTTATAATTACAACGTTACAAACTGCGGAATATTTTGAAACAGTATGCAAATATTTTTTGGCCAAGAAGTTGATATTTCTAAAATATTTTATTCTAATATTTTCAAAATATTTTTTTTTCTATTCAATTGCAAAAATAAAATAGATACAGTTGATCCAACTGCAAAGAGAGGAACCCGGTGGTGGTAAGTCTTCATACGTTGGATTGTCTCCTCACAGCGGGAAACGATTGAAAATCCGTAACAAATTGGCACTTAAAATGTTATAACAATAATAACAAATGTTGTAATATTGGAAACGGGTATTGAACTGATGACCTCGTGACTTAAAATGCAAGTTTTCACCATTGTGCCACCTTAGATTTATATACACGTCTTAAGTTTTACTATAACTATAAATATATATAATATATACAGTATATATGTATATATGTATATTGTATATAGTATATACTTAGACTTTTATAGTATAATATATTATACGTATTTAAAATTATAACGATTAATATCTCTGTATACGTCATATAAAACAATTTATAATTTTTTTTACAAATAAAATTATAATACTATACCTAACAGATATTTAGATAGTTGTGCATAGTACATACTGCATTGTTTATTTTCATAGGTATTTTCTATAATATCTATCTATATAATAGATACTAATAAAAAAATATTGGTTTGCTCAGATTATTATATATTAAAGTAACGTATAAGTTAAAATTGTCATCGAAAATATCCAAGTAACTATTCAATAATACATGCTAAAACATGGTTATTAAGTTGTGTTGACGTAACAACGTTGTTGTCAACTTTACTATAGTCGGGAGAATGAAAAGTGGCGGTTTATTTTCATCAGGGTAACGTAAAATAGTTTTTAGTGATACGTGCCAAAATCGTGATAACGTTCCATAACCCCCCCCCCCCCTAAAATAAAATTCCAATGGTCAAAAGATTCCATTTTTACATAGAACGAACATAAAAATCAAAATAATAAACACGTATTCAAAATCGTAGCCGGCCAGACGTTATGCGCAGACCGTGCGACTCACACCTTAAGCGTGTCTTAGTTGGAGAAACCCTCCTTCTCAGAAAAAAAAATAGTTGCTAACACATTTTCCAGCGGCAAGTTTTCGTTCTCCCGACTATAGCATATATTATATAATATGTTAATAATAAATAATAATATAATATAAAAGTTCGTCATAACCATTTTAACCTTGAACCTAAATATTTAAAATGTGCAAATTTCATATTTTGACGTATTTGGAAACGATAAGATAATTGAGGAGCGTGTCGCATTGCACAAAACTACATTAAATATAATAATATATACAAAGATTTCAGGGTAAATCATTAAAATATTAAATATAAAATATGGTGTAGATATTTGTAATAACGGGATTTTTTAATACGTACTATAGTTTATATGCAAATCCATGGACACGTATTGTGGGAAAGGTCCCATCTAGAAATGGTTTTTTGTGCTAAATCGGTAGTAAATAGGTATTGCAAAAATCCTACAGCCGGATAAAAAGAAAAAGAAGATGCATGAATTTAGAAACCTGACTGAAGTTATAATATATAAGTTTTAAGCATGGAAAGTTAAAATTTATAAATCTTTATTTTTTATTCACCATGTTATGATATTTTTTCCCAGGTGGTGTCAATTTTATAAAAAAAAACATGTCACAAAATTTAAAAAAATATATTAAATTTACTATAATATGAAAAAAAAATGAAATAATGTTATTGAAAAGCAAGCATGTAAAGCCATAAAATTTCAAAATATACAAATTTTAAATGAGATATTTTGACTATCTTAACAACAAAATTAACTTTTAGTTTTGTTATAACTGCATAGAATGTTGTGTACAAAATGACGTCAATATTATTGGGTGGAAGCACTTCGCTCCTTGGGTAGGATACTGATAATGGCTATACATATAACTAACCATACAGTAATTGGAAACCTTAAAATTTTCATAATATTTGGAGAAAATATTTCAACCAAAAAATACTTGAAGTATTATTAAAAAAATGTTATGTGTAAGATATTAAATGGTCATTTATAATGAAATATACACAAAAACCTATATTGAAAATATTTTATAGTCATATCTCAAACAAAATTTAGAAAATATTTTAATTCTAATTGATTAGGTTAAATATACTTAAAATAAATTTAAAATTATATATAAACTTTGTTGAGTGGGTAAGGCGTTTGCTTAACAACCCAATTATCAAAGAAAAACTACTTGACGACTCTAAGGCCACAATTGATATCCGTCATAGTACTGAATTGGTGTGAATAATGTGGAGTAGTTTTTTTATAAAATATACTTTAATATGTAATACTAGCTTGAGGGCAACACCTACCGGGTACAATTCCTTGTGAGTGCAATTTCTTTCGAGTAGGACTACTTGTAAGTACCAGCGGCACGGAAGTAAATTTTGTCAACCGCTTCAACCATCCAAAATAATACACCTACTCCACCAATATTTTAAAAACTTCACTTAAAAAAAATGTAAAAAAGAAAAAAAAGTAATTATTCTTTTTTTTCACTACATTCCTAAAATACGGTGATAATCGTCCGTTCAATCCTTATTTAATATTATATTTTAATTTTTGACGCCCTAAAGCAACAACTGGCCCATCTACCTCTAAATTGAACCGGCTGGACATGGCGTTCAGCGCAACTGGTAAGTGCAACGACTTTTGAGCGTTATACTTTGTAAGTGTAATTTGTTTTGAATGTAACACCACATAAGTGAAATTACTTTTGAGTAAAATTTGTAGACTTCAGATTATGTATTTTATCAGGATCCGGAATAGTTTGTAACTGAAGTTTTTTGAGAAATAATACTGTTAATTAATCAATTTTAAAAATATTCCGCCTGCGGTCTACCATTCGAATTCTAAAAGATAGTTTCTATCCCTATAGTGTTTCTGTTGAATAGGTTGTAAAAATAGGTAGATAATCCAAAAATTTATCGAACTTACTATTCTCAAAGTTTTATAAGTCTGTATATGTTAATTCGGTGGAATTTATCGTTCTCGAGTTTTATAATTATGGAAATGTTCGAAAGTCCGATTTAACATTGTTAAATATTATGTTAAAAGTTTGGCCTGTTGTATTTATATAAATTTAATTAAAATTGTAAAAAATAATACATAAATCCGACGATTTGAACATATAAAAAATATGGTATAGGTCTACCTCTTCTTTGAATTATTGACATAATAGATGGTCTGACTTACCGTTCTCGGGTATTTATAGAAAAATTTCGTCATTTTTTCTTACCAGATGGAAGTCAACGAATATCTGAAAAAAATATAGATTTGCCACAAGGTATTATATAACCCACAATTTAATTAAATATTCGGATCTATATTAGGTACTCGGTACAATACTTAGTTCAAATTAACGGTAAATAAGATAATAAATATCATGATAAATAGTAAATAATAAAAGTTGCAACGATAAGAATATTTATTAAGATTTTGTCCACATATCGCATTTATCGGATAAACACTCGTTTTCTCCGAGGATTCCGATACTGAAAAAAAATATACCCATGTGGTCACCGTGTCGGAAATGGTTCGCAGAATTAAATAAAAAGCGTAATGTTTTGTTTAAAGAAAAACCGTCTATTTATAGTTAGTGTAGATATTATATATTAGATTGTAGAAATGCATTCTACAATTCTTCTATAAATATATTATAGAAACAATTTATGGTGTCATCATGACATCATAATATATGTATAATGGCAACTTTATATTCTCATTTATAAATAATTTCCATTATCAGGTTAATTTTCTTTATACTTTAGGCAACTACGTGAAAAATATAAAATATATTTCTTGAAAGGAACGTACAGAACAAATTATCTATCAAAATGGTATTTACCATAAGACTCCTTCTCGACTCCTATTCTATTCGAAATGTGGTTTCCAGAAAAAATTAAAAATAAACATAGTAAAATCAATAGATTCCTCATTGTTAAAGTCATTAATATTCTATCTCTAATTATTATCGTAACATTTATAAGATAAATATTATATTGATTAAATCATTGTATCACAGATTTTTGAACTATCCAGATATGTATTTAATATCAAATTGTGTATTTAAATGATTTTATGTTCCAAATAATAATTTTATCCGATAATATAGATAATTTTTTGTTTGATAAAATAATAATAAATTAAATTTTACACGAGTAGGAATTAATTTATTACAAATTATTAGATACATATAGGTAATATAGTTAAAATCACGATTATCTATACGCGATAAACATAATGATCTTTTCGTTGACCGTGATGAAATTCTATTCAATTTGTTAATTGAAATAATTCATTAGACATTTTATACTTACCTTTATATTTGCTTTCAATTTTTTAACTAAATTTCTAAATTTTAAATGACAAAATAATACGAATATATTTTTGCAGCTATAATTTTTTTTTGTCACCTCATTAAGCTAATATTAATTTGGCATCTAATATTTATACATTTTTTCACACTGTACGGAGGAATTACTTTAAGAACTTCTCAAATAATCTTAATTCTAAACATTTTTTATGTGATGATATTTGTAATATAAAAGAGAAACTTTCAACTTTCAAAATAAATTCTTAGAGTATCACTATATAGGTACTGTCATCCTAATGGTAAGTGCAGTGATAAAAAAAAAGTCAATTGTCGGGAAAATTACATTTTATCTTTAAATAAAGCACGAAATTTTTTTTTAAAAATTAGGTACCTATGAAAAATTATATATTTTTTAAATCAATGAATAGATTATTATCATGCACTTTACGCCGAAATAAACGAAACGTACTGTGCGTATGTTTCCCTAACGGAAACGTTAGTTGACAAATCATAAATCAAAACGCGACCGATCGTAATCGATAATTATTAAATATTGAATATTGATGACCATGTGATGTCTGTGTAATGGAATTGTGAATAAAATTATCATTGATTACCATAAAATCAAAGAAATTTGTCCGAATTGACGTATTCATATTATTATTATTATTATTATTATTATTTCATTGTACTTGTCATGCGGTTAAATATAATGTCCAGTATCGACATCGAACAGTAAACAGTTATGACAGTGAACAGTGTGACTTGATTAAAAATTGAGTAAACTATTTTCGAAAAAAAAGAACCATTTAGTTAGACAAATAGTGTATGTATTCAAATATGGCCAAAACGAACAAGGTGGAAGTCGTCATCTCGGGCATAGCCGGAGTGTTTCCCGAAAGTGACAATGTGGAAGAATTGAAAGAATTGCTTTTTAGCAAACAAAATGGAATCACATTAGATTCGAGACGTTGGCCATTAGGTGAGACACATTATTTATGCAAACCGATAGCATAATATTTGTTTACCTATAACGGAATACAACATGAATATTATAACAAATTGTTTTATTTAAAGAGTACGGTTGATTAAAATTTGTTAAACGGACGGAATTATCGTTGAATATTTGGAAAAATTTACACATTGTAATCGAAAACTATTTGCTATTTGAATTGTGAAATTTTTGTCATATTGAAAAACAATTAGGTATTATTTTTATTGGCTCAGAATTATTGACTACTAGCTCATTGTTTTCATATATGCACAGTTAAATTTTTTTTTTTTTTATTTAATGGAAATAAAAAGAGGGGCCTATTGTTTTCATATGCTATTATTTGTATGGATCTTTTCGGTCTAGATAATCAAATTTTTACATGATATTGTTGTCATTTTTTATGGTAATTTTTATACTTGGAAAGTTGGTTCCACCACCATAGTTCCTAAAGAAATAATTGACGGTTAAATCAAATTATATCGATTATGTCCATTATTGTACAGATTAAGCGAAACTAATTAACATATAAAAATACTGATGGCAGAGAAGGCCTATTAGAAATGTGTATTATAGGTATGACATATAGATATATAATCATGGAAATATAGAAATTAAAAGGTTTAGGTATAGTAATGTGATAGTAAATATATTTTAAAAAAGGCAATTTTATAAGGCCATACTTTTTCAATTAATTACACCAGAGGAAATATAAAAATAGGTTATTCAATAATAATTTACCCTTTCCACTGGCTACGCCAAAGTGTGCCATAAGTAATCTTGAATAACTTTTCTCCCTTTGTTTGGTCTGATTATTTTGTTTATTTATACCTGTTTCAAGCAAATATATATAATGAGGAAAATTTCACCAAGCAAATATCAACACCCCAATAGGAACGTTGAAAACTATTAAGAAGCCAGAAATAGAATCATTCAAGTCTTTCTTTCACAAATCCAGATATAATAACCATAAAATTTAGAGCCCACATGTTTAGCAAAAATATATTTCGTTACAGAAAAATTAAAAATCATTATGTTTTTTTTTTTAAATTCAAAGTACGGAAATTGTATGCTCCTTAATAACTGAAGACTTTGGGGTACTGGGAAAGTTTTAAGCCAAACTCCTCTTCCTCATAAAGAACGCCTAATTATAACGCCTACTTAAAAGGATGTTACACTCGCATTTCTTGTTTCTGTCTATCTAACAGATAATATAACAAAATCACATTACGCATAATTGAAATTTTGGCGTTTAGGTTAAATTTAGAGTATAAACACCTATTACAAAATTTAAAGCAAAGAATATTTTCGAGTGAACCTCATAGGCATTTAGTAAAATATCGTCTGACGAAAAAGTTAAAGCTATTTAAAAATATCAAAAACTAAAAATGCCGTAACTTTTTTTTCTGACAATATTTTACAAAAAGCCCATAAGGTTCACTAGAAATTATTCTTGTCATTAAATTTGATAATAGGTGTTTAAGCTCTAAATCTAACCAAATGGCATAATTTCAATTTTGCGTTGTATAATTTTGCTATATTGCCAATTAGATGACGGAGACAGAAAATGCGGGTGTAGCATCCTCTTAATACACATATATTAACAGCTATCTACTATATTATAAATATTTAATTTATAATAATATTAGAAGAAAATAATATTGTTTATATAGAATGAGCGTAAAATATTGTATTAAATTTTATGTTTATAGATGAGTATGGAGTAACGTCTGGTGTAGGTAAAGTCAAGTCCATAAATCGATTCGATAATGTTTTCTTCAACATGCATAGGAAACTCTGCGAATGTGCAGAAACTGTGATCAAGTTAAACTTGGAGAGATCCGTAGAAGCTATTATCGACGCGGGTAAGCATAAATAATACATATTTTTACTTCATTACAAATTAATGTACCTATGTAATGTATTTCATCCCTTATTGCACTCAATATTTGGGCGGGGGGGGGGGGCAAAGGTGACCAAAAAGTGTTGGTTATACATATTACATATTTATAATTCAAAATATTTAATTTATTGTTAAAAGTGTCTCTATTTTTAAGAAAAATTCGTTCCCCTTAATAGTTATGACCTTGATTTTTCCCATCTATAATAATAAATGATTACTTATCATTTTTAATATTTACTGTGTGTTTATGTATAGAAAGTACTGAAGTGCATTGATAACATTCTTATAGTACCTATTTTTTATGGAAAATAATTGTTCATTTTTATTTTATAAAAGTTTCGCTTATACCTATTACGTACCTATAAAAATCTAGCATAATATTACAAAATTTAAATTTATATTATTTTATTTATTATAAATATAACGCATGGTTTACAAGACTGGGCGCAATAACAAGTTTAAAAGTTTTAAATTAAATTATAATATAATTTTGCAAATAACTTTTAACGTAATAAGTTACTTATAACTTATAAGATATAACATTTTCTAACTAAATAATATAAAGATCGTTAACTTTTATAACAATTTAAATTGTATTATAAACAAAACAGGATATTTATTATAAAGTAAAATTACTCAGAAAAGTTAATTTATATACTTACCAATTATTTTTTTTTAATTTTGTTTCTTTTTTCTTATAATGTTAGTTCGATAAAAATAAAAATAAATTATAATTTTTTTTTGTTTAGAATAAAAATTATTTTTATAAAATATATTCATTATACAATTTAATACAATTTTACTTCATATTATATAGTTTTAATCTAAAATTTGTATTTACGGAGCAAAAGAAAATTATGATTACTATTTTTATATATAAAATCAAATTTATAAAATTAAAATTAAAATACCCGGAAGCTGAAATTTGATTACACGCTTAATTTATATCTCACTTATAAATATATTGAAAGTTGACGCCTATTCCTTGTGCAGTTATCAGACGTGTATCTCCTATTTATATTTTTAATATTACTCGGGTTGTATGACTAGAATATATTGAAACAAAATTAAAGAACTTAACTACTATTTAGTATAGGTTTTCACATTATCGTGCTAAGTATGGAATTTTTTTTAATATGTATTTGGTATTAAACATTAATTTAAGTGTTTTGTGTATTTTATACATACCTACATATCTTCATCTACAATTTAACCAAATCATTTACTGATTTTGGATACAATAATTTCGAAGTATAAGATATAGGCCAATTGTACTTCATTGAGAGGGCGCTTTTGTACCAATATTTTTTAAAGTCCCTATTGGACTCAAAAAATTATAAACTAATTCAAAAACCGGTAATGGTGGATTTAATTGGCGAGTGATGTATGTTATCTGGTTGGTCCTTGAGTGACTACGTAACGCCACATATTTCGGCCAGCGTGACTGCGGTATATTTACACCTATTGAGGGCCGCCTAGCAATAAGAGAAAGTACATGGAAGTGGGATCAGTCCACACAAACCCGTGGATTCTCTTGCTCTATAAATAATAATTTTAGGCTAAAACTATATTTGAAATAAAAATGTTTTATATAAATATAAGAAATAATTTTTACTCTAAATATGGTTAATTAAAAATTATTTATGAAAAACTGAATAAACATAGAACAGGTGTAATTTAATTGGATCATTGGGGACTTTAGACACATATATACTTATACATATATATTTTTCATCAAATTTGAGCTTGTTACGAAAGTAATTTCTAACACTTAATGTTTCCATAATCACGCCTAGTTTCAATTATATATACATTATATTTGATAATTTTTCCCTACAGTTTATTCAGTTTTGAGTTATATAAGATTATTTTCTATGTTACCTGCAGTGGCGTGGCGTGGGTATAAGCAGTGTAAGCATTGCTTACATTGGAACTTTGAAAACATTTAGGTGTTTTCAAGGTTTAACTGTAAAATATTAGGTATCTATATAAATTATATAAATAATTTTGAATTTTTGTATCTACAATACAACTAATGGTTTCTAATATAATATTCTTATTCAGTTTCTTTATCGATAAAATATCGACCAAGTAAAAATATTTTAAAAATAGATTAAATTTATTGTTAAAATCGCAGACTATTGTTAGATGTACTATTGGACCCAGATATTGAACACAAATTACACAATAATAATACGTCATAGGCCATAGCAGTAGCTGCAGCTATATGCAGCCATAGAAAAGCATACCACTTGTTATAGCTACCCGTGCCGGTACTCGTGTAAGCGATTTTGATACCCCTTCCTATAACTATAACATTAAGTCTAATGATATAAAATTCAATTGTAGAGTGGAGCACTGGAGGGTATGTTTTCGTGTGTAAGCGTTATTGAAATTCACTACAACTACGTCATAACAAGTTTATAAAAATCTTTTTAAGCACGGAATGAAAGCAGGGGATGGAATCACTTTGATCGTTTGTCGGATAGAATACTATTGGGGATGTATAAACTAATAGATAAATGTATTGAATTTGAAACAATGATAAAACATTTTTTCAATAAAATAATATTATTAGCAGTTTATATTGTAAAAATGTTTATAACATATAATGTACTTATAAAATAAAAATATAAAATGTACCCTGTGAAAATTTCAAGTTTTTGGTAGTTCCTTCTGATCGAAAAATTATGTCTTCATTTTAATAAAGCAAAAAAAAAGGTCATTGCCATTTTTCTGCCTAGAAAAACGGTTTCAAAATTAGGTGGGTATATTTTTTGGGTAAGTGCTTACTACGTTCTTAACACCACGCCACGCCACTGGTTACCTGTTTGTCTTCGGCCAGCACACAATTTCATGTGGATACCTGTTAATATGCGATACTAAATTAATTTTAAATTTCCAAAATTTGTTTAACATGAGTTTACACAAATACAATCTGCAGACCAACAAAACGATATATAAATACGTGTATGTTTTAAGGTATGAATCCGGGTGATTTATATGATACGAACACAGCAGTATTTACGTGCTCTTCGGGAAGTGAAACCGATACGATTGCGATGTTTGACGAATCAAAGTCTGGTTTTGCTATACTTGGTCACAACAAGGCCATGCAAGCTAACAGGCTTTCGTATGCATTGAATTTGAATGGTGAGTAAATACTAAATGACATATTTTTCTATTATTGTGGTTTATAACGAGTAACAATCAAAAAGATATTCTAATCTGTAAATAGTGTATGTCGATTAAAATTATCATTGAAATTATTGTATCTATACACGTTTATATAGGACCTAGTTTCACAATATTCTCATCATTTACCGGTGGAGCTGACGCTATCGTAATGGCCAAAAACATGATCGAACAGGGTCACATCAGAACTGCGATAATTGGAGGTTGCAATTTAGTACAACGACCCAATTTGTCCCTTCAACTGAAAGGCTTAGGAGTTCTAACCGATGGAATAGAGACACGGTCGTTCAGCGATGATGGTACGTATTATATATTTTAATAAGGACCCAGGTGACAATAATGTTTTCAAAATCTTAAATGAAAATCGCTCGATATTGATGAACTATGAAAAAAACTGTCCTTGTGTTGGAAGTTAAGTTAGGTTATATGATTATAGAGACGGAATAAACTCATTTTTGGAGTCTAACCGAAATTTTAACATATTTAAATATTTGAATCGAATTATGACAATAATACGTAGAATTTATTCACAGATGTAGCCAACAAAAATTGGAAAATAACCAATGAATTCAGCAACCCCCGAAGCCGTTGATCGAAAAAGACCTATTTTTTTTTTTAGAAATTTTTGTCTATAAATCTTACATATAATACATATATGTATACAATATATATACATTATGTACCCCTAATTCCTCTCTCTCAAAAAATTTAATAAATAAAATAAATAAATTAAATAAATTCATGCTGATTCCTGAACTCTTCTTAAGAATAAAATAATTAATACATTTTAAACTGTCAATATCTTATCAACTATATAAATAAAATTAAAATCGAGTTTTAGATCCTAATTTTCCAAAAACTTAACACTTAACTTATTAGAGAGTCGATGATGGCTCTTGAACAAGCTAAATATGAACGGGATGAGTAATTATGGCTGGCTTGCACCAGTGACCTGACGCCATTAACGCAAAAAATCTCGTTACAACCTTCAGGAATCAAACCACGGACCATGAACCTCAAAACACACAGCTAACACATCTAACCAAGTTAGGCCCAATTTTTCTACTACAATCACATCCATTGAATTAAAAATAGATTGTTCATTTTCAGCTAAAAGTCGTTGCATATAAACCAAATATTCAAAAGGTTTATTTAGAGAATCATTTATCATAAAATTGGACAATGATTGAAATTTGTTCATGATTGTTATAGTCACTAGTTTCGTCAGCCATGATAGAGATTTTTTGTTTTTTAAAAACAATACTAGTTGTCTTTTAAAGACAGAATGTAAAGAAGTAATTAAATCACTTTGAATGAGATTACTAATATAGGGTAAATTTTGTAGGCCTTAATCTAAATGTTTTTTTTAATAAAGTACCATATTTTTTTAGTAACCATACAAGCACTTAAAACATTTTTCTATTGTCATCATCTTCCTTTTCTTTATGTCTTCTAAATGGCTCCCCAGTCTTGCTAAAAGTATAGTAATATTTATTAGTCTATGCATTATATATATTCTATTTTCCAGTCTTTTAATTTCTCTTTTATTGAAAGCTTTGGCTCTATCCAAAATAACATCAATTTACTTTTTAATAAGACAATTTGAAAGTGATGTGGTTTTTCGGTGTCTTTTTAATAATTCACTATATGTATTAATCCTTTTGGTGGTAAATGCTATTTCTATATATCCAGCATTAAGGTTATTTGATTTAAAACATCTAAATGTAAAGCAAAAGTCAGAATCAGTAGCCGGGCTAACCATTTGAATTAACTTAGTATTTTTATGAAAGATGTGAAAAAGTCGCATCATGCGAGGGCAATTTAATCGAGTTTTCTATCTATTTATTAATTTATACTACTCGTGTATACAGTATGTTCTATGACTACACACTACACGGGTGTAACATACTTATCAACATAAATGATAATTCGACACTGCCGAATCATGGTCAAATTCACGATATAATTTTTTTTGTACTCGTATAGATAATAAATTCACCGTATACTTTATATGAAATTTGCATTATCTATTACACTACTGAGTACTGGTATTAGTTAATACTAATCAGTAATCATTATCACACAAATATAGGTAAATGGAAAACGCTATAAGATAGTAGATGGTAAATGTTTGCCCATTGACTTATGGACTACAATAAGATAACTAATCCGAAAAATGTTACTTGTTAGCGCTGCCGACGCGTGCGGATAAAAATTTTACTATTTTTATAAGCGTGATATTTATGTTATTAACATTATCTTACAATTTTGTGAGAGGCTGATATCACAGGTTGGCCATGGCCATATTAGTCATACCCGTAAACAAGCATTTGGTTAATTATAAAATATGATTTATTAATTAATATAATGTTATGATTTAATGGAAACGTATTTGTTTTAGCGGACGGTTTCAACAGAGCCGAATCGTGTGTAGCTATTATACTACAGAATTCAGCAGACGCAAAACGGTCGTACGGTACGATCATGAGTATAAAAATGGAACAGTATGGAGATCTCAGAGGAGTGTTCACCAATTACTCGTCTGAATATTACAAAAAAATTATAATGGACGCGTACGAGGAAGCCGGAGTGGATCCCATTAACGTAGCGTATATTGAAGCCGATGGATGTGCAATTAAGGTATATTGTCATAGATCAGGCGATAACACTAAAATATATTTCGGATATATATATATATATATATATATATATACTCGCCTAGTACACTGAAAAAACAAAGTTAAAAGTGACAAATTAAATTTGTTACAAGTTAATAAATATAATCCACCAATTTTTTTTACATCGACAATATTTTACTACAATAATATAAATATTATTGGACGAAGATATATATTTATTGATATAATTTTTTGAAATTGACAGTAAATTGTCAACTTGATAATTACTATAAAGTATAATATAATTTTAATACATTATATTTTACTAAAATAAAAATAATTTATTTATTTATTTTTTAAATAATAATAAACAGTTGTTAATTTATCAAAAATGTTTGTCGCTGTATTGTAATATGGACTTTGTTTATTTAATCGGTATTTTTATTTGTCTATATTATTAAGTTTTTTTCAGTGTAGAAAGATACTGTGTATCATAAAAAAAAATATGGAGATTACGTACTCCATATTGAAAGATAATATTTGGTTAATTATTTATTTTTCCATATTAAAAACGTGTGATATCTAGATGTCGAATGATTAAACTCTGTTGATATGATTGGTCATATTTATTATTTAAATTTAAATTTATAGTTCATATAAAAAAATAAAATAACTTTTTTTTCAAATAAGAGTATAAACAATCTAATTCTAGAATTATGTTAACATATAATAAATGGGGAATGTTTAGACCACTTTTATATAAGTAAATGCTTATCTAAGATAGTTTTGAATAATCTGTATATCCCCCATGTACTCTTGTGCTACGGGTTTAGTGCTCGAAATGAATAATTTTATGAACCGCTATAAATATTACTGCCTTTTTATTTGTAAAATAATGTACCTTTTTTTCTTCTTCATAAACCTATTAAAAATATAAATATTAAGTAAATTATTTAAATTTTTTGCCCAAAAATATAGGGGTCTTACCAAGTTTTTAACGATTGAAACACTATTTGCCATTAAAGTTTTTCCAGTAAAATTAAACAATTTAATAATAACAACAGTGATAAGGGAAATATCTTTGATTCCTATTTAATTATATATTGTTTCTAATATCACGAAATTACTGCAGTGACATAATAATTAGAATAGTTCGATATTTCTAATATTTTTTCCAAGTGCAAAAGGCTATATAACTACTTTCTTATAATTTAAGATGAAGCTTAGTTTAACTAATTCTAAATAGAGTGGTTTCAAGTAATCCAGAATACCTCCTCTTCTTCTCTTCATTTTTTTATAATCGGAAACCTCGAATTACATCAATTTCTTTATTTCAACGAAAATAACGACATAACTGACGTATTATATCATCACAAAATTCTTTTCTATTACACCATTTTCGGATACGGGTCATTTTTTTGAATCTAGTATATTATGTTCTCTTGTTGATAGTTTGCATTTTGTGTTCACTAAGGACGCTAGATAAAATGTATCTAAGCGGAGCGCTCTTATTATCGCAAACTGTATATTATAAATAATAGAAATATTACACTTTTCTTTATTTTTTTAAATAATAAAATTGTATTTTAATTTAACTTTTATATCAAGTATTTATTGTATTCGTTAAATAATTGTTCAATATATTTTTGTTCTCCGGACCTATTGGCTATTGCTGTGAATCCAAAGATAGTATTTTTACAGTTTTAGGACTATCTAGAGTGCGTCATTTTATGTAGTTATCTGTGGCATCGTCTAAAATATCACCTATCTTTAAATTTTTAATTTTTTAAGCTATTATTACATTAATTTAGTTCTGTATTAATTTATTTATCAGCTATTCAAATAATTCGTTTTATATTTTAGAATGTAGACGCAATGGAATTGAACATAATTGAAGATGTATTTTGTCCTCCCAGCCGTAAAGAGCCTTTAAAGATCGGTTCAGTTAAAAGCAATTTAGGCCATACTGATGCTTCATCCGGTCTTGTTTCAATAGTCAAAGCAATTATCGCTATGGACTCCGGTTATATAGCACCTAATATAAACTATACTTCGCCAAATAGTCAATCAGAAGCGCTAAAATCTGGAAAAATACAGGTAATTAATTTAACTAATTTACAAAATTACATTAATATGTTGTGTTTAGATAACCTAGTAAAGTGAATTACTTATTGCCATATTAGTATTCTTATAGTAAAACATTAATATTTATCAATGACATTTTTAAAAAATTCAATTTTTTTCACATAATCCATTTCGAATTTTTATAGTATAGCTGAATATGGTAATGAATAGTATTTTATTGTACAATTTTAATATTTGTTTAAGAAAAAAATTAATTATTCACTTGTATATAGGTTGTCACGGAGAAGACTCCATTAAATGGCGATATCGTTGGATTGAATATTTTCGGTAGGACTGGAAATTATGGTCATATTATATTGAAAAGACATGACAAACCGAAGAAGAAAATTTATGCAAAAGATGAAATGTTTGAAGACGAATTACCGAGATTAATTCTCGTTTCCGGACGTAGTGACGCAGGGGTCAGGAAAACATTGAAAACGGTAAGTTCTAATTACCTGATATCAACAGTGTATTTACAAATTACTATGATAATAATAATTGTTAAACGATTTGTTTTTCAGATCGAAAGCTATAATGTTGACGAAGAATACGCATCGTTATTGCATAGTGTATACTCCAAAAATATCAGTGCACATTTCTCCCGAAGTTACTTTATCATTCCGACGCCAGGCCCGTGGAGAGAAAAAGACGTATATGTAAGTTAATTGATTTTTTGAACATTTTAAACAGTACTAGTGAACTATGTGATATTCTCAGTTTAAAGGGTTTAAAAGGTTATTATAAAACAAATTGGAATTTAACAGTTTAAAAATATTAAAAATATCTTTTAAATGTTACACTTATTACTTATCTAAGTGGTCTCATATCAGTATCAGTAATAGATAAAATAACTTTATAACAACTGTTATCATCTATTTCTTGTAACAGCATACGTGTGTAGTCTTTTGATATCGAATATGTATATATTTTAGCCGATTACAAATGAAAAACCTCCAGTTTGGTTCGTGTTCTCCGGTATGGGATCGCAATGGCTCGGAATGGGCACACAGCTGTTGAAAATCCCGATTTTCGCTAGAGCGATTGAAAAGTGTGACACAATTTTAAAACCGAAAGGACTTGACATAATTCATATAATAACAAGCCTTAATTCGAATTTATTCGATAACATTCTCCACTCGTTCGTCGGAATATCCGCCATTCAGGTTTGTAAAAAAAGAAACTGTAATATTTTCAAAATCGCCTAATCGATACGTATTGTTATTTAGATTGGCTTGGTTGACATATTGAAAGCTTTGGATATCGTACCGGATGGCATGTTAGGACATTCCGTGGGAGAACTTGGCTGCGCGTATGCCGACGGTTGTTTTACAGCTGAAGAAATGATAATGGCCGCTTACGCTCGAGGTCGAGCATCCATCGAGACAAAACTTCCGGATGGTATGATGGCCGCAATTGGTCTCGGTTACAAGTCTATAAAAGACAAATTACCTAAGGATATTGACGTGGCTTGTCGCAATTCGTCCGAGAGTTGCACGATATCCGGGCCTACCAAAAGTGTATTAGACTATGTTGAAAAACTCAAAACAGAAGGCGTATTTGCAAAGGCGGTGAACGTTTCGAACATTTCATTCCATAGTCGTTACATAAAGCCAGCAGCCCCGACATTACTCAAATATTTAAAAAAAGTATATAACAAAGCTATTTTATTTTAATTATTTTAGATTCTGAGCGGAGGCAGCGATTTCTTGGTTTGTCTATATTATAATGTTTATTTTTCTGGAAACATCTTTTTGGACAGTAAAATTGGTTCTATCTCTATTTACTCGCACTTTTCTAAACAAAAATATTATTTAGATTATGCTAGAAACATTTTTTTTTTTAAAGCAGGGGTTATTTTATGGTCTTATTCCAGCTGGATGACCTCAGATTGAAGCGCTGGTTATGAGAGCTGTGAGGCGTGGTAGAGAATTTTGTAATGTGGTGTACAAACTTTGAAAAAATTCGACTTACGTTTTTTTAAACAGTGACCCTAAATTTTATTTACAATTTCCGATAAAACCATATTTTCATACATTTCAATGTAAAAGGTTGCTTATATATTAATAAAATTATTGCAAGTTGAAATTTGAATTTACGAATATGCATTTTTTATATTTATTGAAACTGACACAAAAGTACCTAGATATTAAGTATATAGGTTAGTCAATGTTCAATGGATATAGTTAGTTAATGATACAGATAGGTTTTTATTATCTGATAAAATGTCAGAAATATCGTTCATTCTCATGATAACAATTTGAATTTAGTTTGTGTCAATCAATTTATCAATTAATGAAGTCATTGGATTTCGTAGAGAATTAATTTTTTTCATGAATTACCCTTTTACGGGATTTTTATATATATTGTCATATTTAATACATAATTTACAGTAATAATTGTATATATATGTATTCCACTGATCTTAACTCAGAATTGTTTAAAAAATTATTAGGTTTCATTGCAATGAGCAATTTGATTGAATATTCAGCGAAATACTTCCAGCTTTTAAAAATATCGTGTTACAAATCAAATTTATATAGTTTATACTATAATTTTATTTATTTTTCGATGATTTAATATTAGATAATACCAAATCCGAAAGAAAGGTCATCAAAATGGATCTGCACTTCTTCGCCAGAATCAGAATGGAACTCGGATTTGACGCGTTATTGTTCGGCAGAATACCATACCAATAATTTACTGAGTCCTGTACTGTTCGAGGAAGCCTCTGCACATATACCAAAAAATGCCATTGTCATTGAAATCGCACCACACGGTCTTCTGCAGGCTATACTTAAAAGGTCTCTATCCGATATGGTCAACATTTCATTGACCCAAAGAGTATATGGAGATTCCGTGCGATTTTTGTTGACGGCCATCGGAAAGTGAGTGTTAATGTTGTCTGAAATTAAAATATTATACAGTACACCAAATATCGTTACATTTATCGACTACAAATTATATTCTGTATTTCGGTTTTAATCAAAATTGTTTTCAAATTCATAAATTTCATTTTGTATCTAAGTACATTGAAACATAATACGTACAAATACTTATTTACCTATTAATAAATGTTAATTACTTTAAATATGCTGTTTTTTTTTTTTTTAGAATGTATTGTAGTGGATTGAATCCGAATATTGAAATGTTGTACAATCCAATTAATTTCCCAGTTTCTAGTAATACACCGCCATTACACACACTATGTTTATGGAACCATGAGGAAGAATGGTCAATTATTGATGTATCAGTATTGGTATGTAATGATGAGGACTTTCGAGTATTGACTACCTACTTTTAAGGGGCCGCAACATCAATGAAAAATCGACCTAAAAGCGTGACAAAACTTCGGGACTTAGAAAAGTTTCTGAACTCAATTTGTCTTCTAAGGATGGATCGAGGTGTTTATTTTTTTTTTAGCCGTGTTATTTATCCTTAAAAATCGCAATTTTTAAACATTGATTACATTTTAATCTGTAATAATAAAGAAAAATGCCTCGATTAATCCCTAGAAGACAGGATGACACATTAAAATCTGTTTACAGATTGTAAATCCGACTTTCCAAAGTTCCACAATTTTGTCACGCTTATTGGTCTTTTAGGCGGAAATTTCATGATTAAACAATAATAAAAAGTGATACAAGTACTGGGCTATTTTTAGATTAATTTTTAAATGTACTTAAATACTTTTAAATTGTTAGATTTTAATTTTTCTTAATATTGCTTAAAAATTGCCTATACAGAACCCCTTAAAAATGACAGGCGTTGGGGCCCCTTAAGAAAAAAATTAAAGAAAAATAAATCAAATTGATTTGTAGAAAATTATACTTCATCTCATTGTTTAGACCAAAGGTTCCCAACTTTTTTTGACTCACGGCAACGTAAATTATTTTCTAAAAATCCGGAGGCAACCTATAGTAATATATCATGTCTTTATGTTTTATAACTTCAGATTTCTTTAGTTAGGTATAACCAAACACATTATTATATAAACATATTATTATATTTTATGAAAAAAATTAAATAGGTACTTGTAATATTAATTATAAATTACTAAGTAGATTAACTATGGGACTAATTACTAAATTGTGAAAAATATGTATGATTGCTATATACTTGAAATAATTTTTCGGCTCCCTCAATTTAATTTTATGACACCCTGATTGGTAACCTCTGGTATAGGCTATAAGTAGTAGATACGATATAAACGTAATAATTTATAATTATTTCTAAAATTTATTTTTTAAATTAATAATTAAAAATATTATTGGCATAATACTACTTAGCCAAGTCAATACATGCATATAAAATTGTAATTGATTTATTAAATTAGGAGCCAATTCGGTCACCTTATTATAGGATATGAATCTTTTACCTGTTAATTCAAATCAGTTATTAGAATGCTTTATATATATATATATAGGAATATATCATTTAGCTATGAATGAATAAATTACGATTGAAAATTATTGAAAAATAAAATATTATAGATTAAGAAGAACAGAGGAGAAAGATTTATTTCATTGTCGCCAACTATAAATAGTTCGATCGAGGAATACGAAATACTTGGTCGCCACATTCTTCCTCTCTCAGCCCTATTGGTAATGTATATTATAATAAAATTATACTTCAGTACTTTAAGTGCATGTTATTTTTTTTCTAAAATTTCAATCAAGTCCATTTTATTAATAAATAATATATATTAAGTTATAGCTATTAAATAAACTTGAGCACTTGTGAGGCTGTTATATTATCAATTATTATAAACCCAAATCACAAAAATGATGAACTTTAATTATGTATACATATTTTAACAACTTTGTTGTTATTTTCAACATGAACCAAAAACTAACTCTTAGAGATTATACATCGTTAAAACTTAAAAGTATAAAATTTTTGTGATTTGAGTTTATAATAATTTATAATTTACATCTATTTTTATTTTATATTAATTACGTTTTCAACGTAATTTTCTTTAGTTTTACACATGGGAATCCTTCATTCAATTACGAGATGAAACCGATATAAAATTACCTGTTGTCTTCCGAGATATTCAATATCACCAACACGTCGTCATAAATAAAATTCGTATGTAAAACGCATTTTGTATTAATTTAATCAAACATATCATTATATTTGTATAAAATAATCTCTATTTAAACGAGTTCCGACGTATTTTATGTTATGTTTTTTAATCAAAATTAAATTGTAAAATTTTAATTTTAATTAAAATAAACTTAAATTTAGGAGTATTTAAATATTTAACTATTTTATAAAATATCTTAGAACATTATGAACTTTTATTCGATGTGTTATTGGTTCTTTTTTTGTAATAACTGTATTGTTTTTAGAATCATCGGATTTGTGTACGGCGATACAGACAGGAACTGGGCGATTTGAATTGTGCTTAAATAATAAAATCGTATTATCAGGATATATTTTTGAACTTGAAAATTTTGAATTGAATACGGATGCGATCACACACAAGGAAATCGACGGTGGTAATCCTATAGCGTCACTCAATCGTGAAGAAGTCTATTCGAGCCTAGAACAGTTTGGTTACTGTGTTGGTGACGTTTTTAAGACAATAAAACACATCAACATCTTTGAAGATGGTACACTTTCGCATTTTAAATTTAGGCTTCTTGGATTTTATCCTACCAATTAGATAAAATATAGACAGATAAAAGTTAACTAAACAGAATTATATTCAAATAATGTTGATGATAAACTAATTTTCATCTAGACCGAGTATTTTAATTTATCATTAGAAAATGTCACTTGATTATGTAGTATAATTAAGTCAACTATTTAACAACTTTTTTTTAACCCTTTAAGGGGTTATTGTTAAAAAATGCAAGCCATTTTTTATATACAAAACATAACTTAAGAAATTTAGAACAATAAATTATAACTTGAAAAATTAACAAATTTAAACTTAATAACAGTCAATATTTTAATCAACATTCAAATAAAATGTATATAATGTGTGTTGATTCAATTAATTGTTTACTTTCCGATTGTTGTAAAAATGCTTTATATAAATAATATTATATAGATTTCAGATATTCATTATACTTATTTTAACAATTTAAATAATTATATTTAGATGTAGATTAATATAACTAAACAAAATGTCAAAAAAATGACTTTGTATTTGTCACATATTCTCGAATGTTAACAATATAGGTAAATGTAGTATACTTCAATGAAAGAATAGTCTTCGTTAACTTTAACAGAATGACAGTAATTACTTTTTCTTGCTACTCCATTCAGTTTACGATTATGATTATTTAACTATATCATCATATTGATCATTTTATTCGCAGAACTCCAATCTGAAGTCACGTGGGACAACAATTGGATACATTATCTGGACGCGATGTTGCAGTTGCCGACAGTGCATCACACGGAAAAGTCTGGTGAACTCGTGGTCCCAGTCACAATCCACGAACTATGCGTAGATCCCACTGTAATGGAGTTAGATCACGAGCCAAAAGGTAAATTAGTACTTATACAATGAATGATATAAGGTTCGCAGTAAATATATTTATTTAGTATTTTATTTTACTGTATTCATATATACTCAAATATGTTTTGTTATAATATTTGTGTCTAATTCTGTATAGTTCTTCATTAATATAGTTATCATAGAATAATATTGATTTAGTAGCGCACGAAGTATTTCAGTTCATGTGTTTATTACTGACTAATTACAGGGTCCGTGAAAGGATTCACAATTTATACTGAAATACACTAATTGACATAAGCTATTCGATTGTTATATGATTCTAATAATTTCTGAAATACATTTTAAAATGTCTGAATACATTCATTTCTGCGATATTTCAACAATTATAGATTAATTTAGAGCTCATTTAAAGGGTAGAGGTGGTGAATAGGAATATACTATTTGTAAAATATAGAGTAATGGATTATTTATATAATAATTATTGTTGTAAGTAAGTTATTAGTACTTGCAAGAGAGTGTATAAATAGTATATATTACGCAATTACCCTAAAACATAAATTTAATTTAATTAGAGCAAAAGTTGTGCTATATATACTAATAGTTGAAAAACTATTTACTGGTTGTAAGTTGTAACCCTATGGAACCCTACTTCTGCGTATGCTTCTGTATTGTTCGAAAAGAAAAAAAAATTGTTGTGAAGTGTTTATAATATAACGATTATGTATATTTGAATATAGATTTGCCAGCTCAGTACAATATATTCACGAATGAAGTGAGTTGCCCAGGCATTAAGATTTCCTTTCCCAGTTTCGAAATATTACCATTGGAGCCGTTGGTAAAGACAACGTTCCAACTCAGCGAACAGGATCTAGTCCATTTGGAAAGTCCTAATTTTACCGTAAGCTCAATTAAAAATAAATAACTATTTAGTGTCTTTTTCATTTCTGCAAGAGAGAGATAATTGGGTATTTATCCAAAATCCCCAACATTTTTATTTTTTAATTCACAACTTAAGTACTCATTGCAATTAAACATATTAATTAGGTACCCAATTTCCAGCATGTTAAAATGTTTTTTAATTTAATATAATATTCTAGTTTATAAGTATAGATGGTGATCTTATAATATTTTTAAGGTGTATCCAGTTGGTAACTTTCTAAGGAGTATTTGTAGTACATTTATCGTACATGACAGAATAAAACATTATTGTTAGAGAAGTTAATGAAACTAGTGTATGTGAGGTCCCGAACATTGTTGCTACATTATTATTTTCACAATTTGCACACACAAGTCATCATAGTAGAACATAAGACAGCAAATTAAATGTATTATTGTGTTAAAAATTGGAATTTGGACCGACAAGATTATTAGAATGTATAGATTTTAAATCTAAAAATTTAAAATAACTTTATAGTTATAGATATGAGCAATAACAATATAAATTATAATTTTAAAGAAATAACATGACATAAATTGGTAGGTAATACATAGATAGATATTATAATTAAGAATATATAAAAAATAAAATAAGAAAAACCAATAGTACTAATATTAAGGGCTACCTAGTAAAATATTTACGGGGCAACTATTATAGTCCATGGTTATATGGAACATATAAATTAATGTTCATGTTTTGTATCTATTTGACTACATCACCGTTGGTGGTGTGTAGTGTATCACTTGAAGTGCTTTTGAATGCACAGATCGGACATTCGGTAACTATCACATTGTGAGAACTTGTTTGTGATTCATAGCCAAAGTCACAAGTAGGTATAGCATGCAGTTTTCATTTATACATCAGATGATCAAATCTCCCATGGCCTGTTCGCAAGCCACATTTAATACCCACTTTTTTTTTTAGAAGATTGAAATCGGGTTGTTTAATAGTTTGAAGAGTCAAATTTTTTATTCATCTGGGTTTTATGATATCTAATCCTTGTGCCATCTAATATTTGCTTAGTATAATAAGTAGTAGTAACATTGATTAATTATGGAATAGATAGACCACGCCAATGGACATGTAAATTAATAGCTTTGTGGCTCAATAGATAGCGTACTTGGTTTGTTCATTCAAATAATAATAGTTATTGTAGAGACAATATTTATTTTATTATATTGTGGTCGGACTTGTGGGTATGTGGGCGACCTATGAACCCACAGTTAAAATTCCAAGGCGTGGAGTTCCTAGCTGCGACTGTTTATATATTTATGTGGCTCCGGTAATCTCTAGAAATACAAACAGGCCGTACAGTTTTCTAGATTGTATTGTGCGTGGCTCCGAGCTTCCCAAAACAGTCCAATCAATTTATTCTTATTCAGCTCATAATAGGCAGCTCCCGGGTACATCCCTTCCTTTTTCGGCACATCCCGAGAGCTATATATTATGAGCAGAAAAATAACAAATTGATTAGATCTACTTACATTCGACTTTTCTTCGTATATCATCACTCAAACATTTATGTACCCATAATTCCGACTATGTTTGTATATTCAAACATTATCACAGATAATGCCGATTGAAATTTATCAATTGTATGTGATAACAATAAATCGATACGAGAATAACAAATATCATGGAATAAGAAAGCAGTAACAGTGCATTCTGTTATCAAGAATCCATTACTACTAGAATTATGGTTCAACTTGAATAGGCGTTTCCATAATTTATCATTGTGTGGTCTAACATATATATATATATATAATATTAATATAATTAATCATTTAATCCATGGTAGTACTAAGAATATATACTTCAACGATAGTTCTTTTGAGGTTTTCAATGGGGGTTTACGAGACTTAAGTAGAGGTCTCTCATAAATTGTCTAATAAGTCCACATGTATCGACAAGTTCAGATTGGAGACAATCTTGGACCTTTATC
The DNA here is from genome assembly GCA_025469235.1 of Pemphigus obesinymphae. Lineage (NCBI taxonomy): Eukaryota > Metazoa > Arthropoda > Insecta > Hemiptera > Aphididae > Pemphigus > Pemphigus obesinymphae. The sequence continues at coordinate 11,654 of JAIPRL010004374.1, read as the reverse complement.
GAATGAGAACCTGTTCTTTTCGGATCTTTTGGGGAGAAATATTGCTTATTACTGGTAATAAAGGGGTCAAAGAAGTCCTCATTGTGGAGTTGAGCTGAATATGTAATGTGTATGTGTGTACAGTGTACACTGTTGATTCAAGCAGGTGCTCAGTATTCAACTGCCAAATACACCAGTGCCAGCGTACTTATATACGTTGTGTATTTATATCAGCTCTCCACCATGTACCACACAACCTAGCTATTAAACTATGGCGGGTCTAGATTTTTGCTGATAACTTAATTAGGTATTCCTTGGACATAAGGGATTTACACCTAAGTAGTATGAGGGTTACTTATAACTTCCCGACTTACCAAACTGTACATGTATTTAATGATTTGCTTTTTTGTTCTTCAAATGAAAAAGAGCAACTTCCGTTTTTGCCGGGTTTGGTTTGAGTCTCCATTGTTTTTAGTATGTTTGTAGTAGGTATATAAAGGTTACTAGTCAAAAATTTTTTCAGTTTCTCAAAATCTTTACTCTGACAGACTAGAGTTAAGTCATTAGCAGATGAATTTCCTTGCATCTGTTCTTGGTAGATTCTTATTTCTTTGACTATCTCATTCTTTTAAAATTTGGTGCCCTGTGATGCCACATTCTTTTTTTTAGGAAACATCATAAGATATTAAGATTGACTGTAAACCTTAGTACTTTTATGTACTTTCATCTACTCTCACTTAGTATTTCGTTCCTTCCATACATATTTGAGTCAAATTGATAAGCTATTTTGAAAAACGAAATTCTTCCACTATGTTGTAGAGACTGTCTTTATGAGTACTGTCGTAAGCCTTCCTAATATCTACAAACATTTGCCAAATGTACAGGTACTAATATTTTTTTCTCAATTATTCGTTCTATTATTTAAAATTGCTCTATAGTTGATCTACCTTTACGGAACCCACATTGGCATTCACCTAAACAACTTTCTGCATAAGGTACTAGGTGGTTCAATAGAACTTTGGAGAAAATCGTATATACAAATTTTATTGAAAAACATATTACATGTTAAAATGATAACATATAAGTACGTACTACATTGTCCGTTGGACAATAATAATTATGTACGAACTAGTGTATATAACAATGTAGCTATAGTCAAATTCAGTTATTACAACATGTACTGTCACATAAATCGTGGTTATCATTTATTGTTTATTGTTATTTTTGTTAATCATGATGTTTATAGTGCATGTTTTCTCTCCGATTCTACAAAAAATCCAAGCGATATGATTCATTTTTATTGTTTATCGTTATGAATAGATTATATTAAATTTAAGAGATTCACAGAAACCATTAGGATATTACAAAATTAAATTATGACGTTTGCATTTGTGTAATTTTCACAGGTTTTTGTTACTTCGTGAGAATATTCTCCAGTTATAATTTACTCTATCTTTTGTGAATATTTCTTGCGTACATCACCAACCATAGATATAAAATAAATTCATATCAAAAATTGTAAATTGAATCAGCCTAGCTCTCAAACTCCTATTGGTCGATTTTATTTTGATCAACTGGACTAACTTGTAAACATATTTGTAGGTTATTAATTTATTATGTTAGATATATTTAAATTTTACCCACCAACAGAAACCATTTTTTAGTGATTTCTCTTTTTTAATACTATCCAGAGATCTTTAAAATAAATTTTTATTTGTTTCCATTTCCACAATCACCGAGATATAATATATCTTTATCTTTTAATACGACTTTGGTATCTTATAAAAATACCTTAATGTGTTAGTGTATTTTTTTTAATATTGTAGAAACCTATTGATTTTGTCGACATCTGTATGGACATAGTACTTGAATTCAGACAATGCGACGATTATGAAAATGTTTTCATGTGCCCTATATACAGTAGTCAGGACCACGTGATGAAAAAATATACAGAACATATTTTGTCAACTAAAGTAAGAATTTATAACCGTCAACACGCAAAAAAAGGACATGGTTGATTAGTGGCAAATAAATGGAGATTTAATTTTTCAGGGTTCCTATTTGGAGTTGATTGAAGTTGATATGGGTTTAACTTACTTGAATACCGGCTCAGATAACTCGCAATACATTGCGTTGACTCGAGATGAAAAATTATCGCACGCGATATCGTTAATGGCAAATAAAAGCCGCGTACACCTGATTGTCTCTTCACACGGTCCTATGTCCGACAGCGCTAATTATACAGTTGTAATGCAACAGAAATTCGGAGAAAACTATTTGTCTTTAATAAAAAAGGTATACATATATATATATATACATATAAATATATTATACTCAAAAACAAGATTTTTGGTCTTTCAAAACAACCATGTTTTGATTCAAAAATCAATCATATGATTAATGTAATACATAAATGTTAAAATTAGATAAAGATTAAAGAAGAACTAACAATAACAGAGATAATAAATAGAGATTATTTTTACAGATTTATAAAATTGATAGTGACGTTATTATACATAGATTGACTGATGAAAATATAAATTGTTCTGATCAATTCCAAAATTTATTAAAAAATTTAAAGTCTTTGAACAAAACGATTTATATTGTATCCAAAATTCAACCAGCAGATGGCATACTATCGTTAGTAAAAAAAACCAATGAAATTAAGAATATTCGGTGAGACAATATTAATTAATTGTAATAATACTTTTTTAATACTACTAATTGTAATACTTTGCAATTTACGTTTAATACATAATTATTGGTTTTTTAGGTTTTTCTTCATTTTGGACAACTCTGCACCTGATTTCAGTACGAGTAATTCATTTTATTTAAAGCAATTAGCCAAAGATTTATTAGTAAACGTTTATAAATGTGGCGAATGGATCACGTATAAGGAAATAGAATTCATAAACACTATAAATACACATACTTCAATGAAGAAATCGCATCTTACCAACTTGTCTAACACGTCGTAAATAATTACCTATGCATTTCATATGATAAAACAGGATATTTTGTGAAGCTATATAAAAAGTATTAACACTATTTGAACGTTACAGGTTTAAAAATGTTTCTGTAAAATATATTGGGCTCAATCCTCAGAACACGAGTATCGAAATGAAGAACAACAATGTCGAATACGAACTAGGACCCATAGAGTACTCTGGTTTGACGCCTAGCGGTTCGAGGATCATGGGCGTTGCATCATTTGTGCCGACGGCCAACATCACGCCGGATCCTATTTTGTCATGGACGATCCCTAAAAACATGTCTTTCGAAGAAGCTTCCACCATTCCAGTGCCATATTCAATGGTAAACATTACCTAGTTAAAATAATACAAAAATATATTAATTTAAGCTTGCTAATCTATTTGGATACATATATGTACATTTTTTTTTTTCGTTATAGGCGTATTATATATTGATTGAAATCAGTAAGATAACTGAACAAAATTTCGTACTGATACATGCCGGTTTGACTGCTATAGGCAAAGCCTCTATACATGTTTGTCTAGAGAAAAAATGTCAAATATTCGTTACAGTATCAAATTCCAAACAGGTGGAATTGTTAAAGCAAGAATTCCCCTCTGTATGAATTGATTAATTAACATGGATCATCATGTTTTTAATATATTAGTATGGGTAAATAAATTCACTAATAAAATACTATAAAAATATTACAGTTGCCACATTCGAACATATTAATTTACAACCAACACAATTTCGAGGTTACTCTTTTAATGGCCAATCACATGATGGATGTAATTATAAATTGTCTGGACGGAGAAAATTTCCAAGCAACTCTCCGAGTATTAGCGGGAAGTGGAAAATTTTTCCAATTGACCAAAAACGACATGAAAAAGAAATATAAAATGGGTACGTAGTACGTACCTTACACGTACAAATAGTCATAGTTGGTCGTGTTACTCAATTTTAGTAACAGAGTTAAGTACAGTTACTTTTTCTTTAACAGCTTAACTTAAGGACCTGCGTTGCCTCTAGTAAGCCACTCAATTTATTCGCTCCAACTTTTAGTCCATTGTTGAATTTCAGTTTACCTACTAGTCTTATATCCTTTTCCACAGTAATATTCCATCTGAAACTTGGTCTACTGAGTGGTCGTTTCTTGTTAATTTTATCTATCAGAAAATTTTTCAATACATCCCCATTTGCTTTCCAAACATGTCCTAACCATTCCAATCGTTACATCTTACATATTATGTGAGATTATTGGGTTTTCCATATAATCAGTACAGTTTTTTAATAGCGTTGTTTGTCTTGATAAATAGTGTACACTTTTTTATATAAAGTATACACCAAAGTGTTCGTTTTGAAATAGTATAGTCGTAAATGGTGTTTGTTTTAAAAATGTATTATATCAGTGTATACTTTTTTTACACCAACCGTAGAGTTGGTATCATACCTAATTTTCGGTGTTGGCTGTTATCATATTTGTTATTAGTTAATAGTTGATTTAAGTGTCAAATAAATGTCAAATTACACAATGTAACAACAATTTTGTGTACAACCGTGTTGTATAAAATGTGTGAATAAAATAATTCTGTGTGTTCATCTGTTTTTTAAAGTTTTAGTCATTTGTAATTCACAAAACTCAATGACCAATAGATTATGATCAATTCTATTATCAACAGAAATATTCATCCGTTGATTAATCTACACCAAAAACGTTTGTTTTGAAATATCACACCTGATCACACCTCTTACACTTGACCCAAACACTACACCAATTAGTGTACACTTTTTTTCAAAACGAACAAAGTTATTGTCTTTTTTCATATACTCCAAGATTACTATTGGATACCGGACCAAACATATTTATGAAGATTTTTCTTTCTTATATAATAGCAAGTTTTCTATTGTCTTATTTTGACGTGGATCATGTTTCACAGACATTGGTCTATTATATACGATAATAGGACAATAGGACTATTGGTTTGATATAAATTGTGTATAAAGTACATTTTGATAGTAGTTTCGATCTTAATAACTTATTGACATTGAAATAAAAATAAATAAATTTCCATTTGATATTATTTCATATATTTCCCATGCATGTTTTTATCGCTATTTATATATATTTGAATTATAATATAATATTTTTCATATATTTGAAATTATCCAATTCAAATTTCCCACTTTCAGATTAGATTGGTCTAAATTTTTTCTAGATAGGATCATAAGTCTTTTCTTTATCACATAATCCCATGTTTTTATTGGCTTCTATTAGTTTAGAAAGTGAATGCGTAACTTTCTGTCTTATATTCTCTAAAATAACTATATCATCAGCATATGCCAAAACAGTTTCCTTATCAATTATCTCTATTCTTCAATCTTTATAAGAGTTTTGTATAACTTTTTCGAATTTCAGGTTAAACAGAGTCGGGAATAGCACATTTCCCGACACAGTTACAGTTACAGTTACAGTTACTTAACTGGATTAATTAACTTAGATAATTTACAAGTTAAAGCTAAAAAAACTCGTTAAGTTAATAGTTACTACGCTTAGATACTACGGATGGAGCTCGATGTTAGATATATCAAGCGTTGAAATTGTTAATGTGGCGTGATAATAAAACAAAAAGTACCAATAGTAATTGAACCGATTTTAACATATAGTCTATAGGATAAAACAGTACATTTTTCTTTATTGAAACGAAATATTTATATTTTTTGGTAAAATGGCAATAAATTTTGTTTTTTTTATTATTATTGAGATTGAATTTTTAAATAGGCTAAGTCTACTCGTACTTTCAAAATTTCATAATAAATATATTATTAGTTATCATGTAATATATTATCACAGAACATGAAATGTGATGCATAACATTGTAATATATATTGTTTTCTATAACTGTATACATAGTTAGGTATAGTTATTTTATCAGAATTTTTATATATATATATATATATATATGCAATAATATGCAAGGCTGGTACTAAAAAATATTTGTAGGGGTCATCAGAGTGATTTTGTCGCTATCAACTTTTTTTTTTGCCGACTGGACTTAATTTTGTTTAATATATTCCTGAGTGATGGATCGCCACGATCCCCTAAGCCCACATTCTCGTCGGCCCTAATAATATGTATATATGCTATGAGTTTGGAGCATATATATATAAAGCATTATTTTCGATTCTTTTTAGCGTAATTTTACAATGATATTTATGAATTTTATTTATTTGTTAAAACTTTATTTAATTGGTATTTTTAGGTAATTTTTGATTTTTTCGATAAACACATAGGGAAAAATGATCGAAAATCGGTAAAAATACTAGTTCTATCCTTATAATTCTGAATAAAATAAAAAATAGCCAAGAAATGTTCAAAGAGTGTGTATTTTACTATTATTTATAGTATGTAACACTTACAAATATTAAAAATATAATGTTATAAATGTTTTATATTTAAAAATATGTTGTATATTGTATATATATTTTACACTCTTTTTATATACAAAAATTACTGTATTTGCATGGATCATTATAAAAATAAAATTAGAATTAGATAGTTAAAAGAGAATAAAAAATATAATATAATATAAGTATTTAAACTTGAATTTATTAAATCACACAAACCTTCGTGTATGGAGTTTAGTCTCGTATAATAATTAATCAACATAGATTTTTATAATCTTTTTTTTTAATTTTATAACTCAAATTTTTTAAATCTCGATAGTCATCGTTAAGTTAAAAAGTTAATAGGGAAAAAAATTTTTTTAGTAACTTTATAACTTATTACTTTTTAACTTTGTAAATGGATCTGTTTAAATCTTGGACTATAATATTTTCCTATTTGTTCATTTTTAAAGGTTTGATAACATTTTTAAAAAATACATCATTCTTTGCTATGGGCATGGAGCGGATATTGACAGAAACCAAAGAAATTAAAAAAAGGATTCAACATGTAATCGAACAAGGTTTAGAGAACGATACGATCAAACCATTTGATCGATGTATATTGACCGGTGCGTGCACGGAAATTCAAGCTTTGGAGACGCTCAAGTAAGAAATTACAAAGGGGCTTGAAACCGGGTTAAAATAATTTTATTTTCACATAATAAAGATTAAAATACATAGATTAAAAAATGTTATCGGTAAATCCACAATCATAATATGTAGATTGCGTATTCGACTATTAACAAAAAAATAATAATAATAATAATAATACTAATAAACATTATTGTAAATCAAGAGATTTCTCGTTTTTCCCAGATTGTAAAATTATTTATCGAAATACATTTCTTCTGCTTCGAAATCTGCAGTTTATTTTTCAAATTTGTAATATTACATATTTAATACCACCGTGGTTTATTGTAACAGGAAATTAACACTGAAAAACGAGTTCCAACGGGTCGTAATATCAACGTCAAAGTCGAACAATATTGAAAACATAACGCAACAATACCAGTGTTCTCCAGATAAAGTTTATTTCGTCATCGGTAAAAATAATATTATATAAAAATCAAATGCAATAAATTCAACGTATTTTACGTGTTTAGGGAACGGAACCGACGATTGGTTGTGTCTAGTGGAATGGCTGGCACTACGGGGTGCCTTAAAAGTAGTCGTAGCATTAGAGAAATATGCTCTTACACCGAAAATCTCCCGCAAGTTTAATATACTAATGAACCGCTACAAGGGCATTACTGTTCAATTGGTATCACAGTCCTTGTTGAACACCAAAGAATCGGCCTGCAACTTACTAAACAATTCGACTACAGCGTATTCGTTAGCAGCTGTATTCTTCGCGAGCATCGTAAGTTTTTAGTTGATGGTTGTTTTTTTCGTTCAAAATGTGTAGACAGCTAATATTATGTATTTACATTGAATTCGACACGTTAAAAAAAAAGGTGGACGAGAATATGATTGAAAACATGCAATACGCGATCAGTCAAGAGATGTTCTCGAAATACGAGCAAAAACCGTTGTTCGCGTGCCTGTTCTGCGGCGGTGCAAAATCATGCGATAACTTGAGGGCGACTGGCGTCAACGCATTGTGTTTGTCGTGGGCGCAGAACAACGAGAAACCTAAGCTTTCGAAAATTATACCTATCCTGGATAATTTATTGCTGAAATCCGACGCCCTGGCTAATGCCGTTGTCATATGCTCCGAGTTGGAGACTAACCAACGATTAAGTAAAAAACGACATACCTATCTACTTATATTTTTATGATTACAGGAAATACATTTTTCAAACGTAGTTAATTGTATTGTATTATTTTTTAGATTCGGAAATAACGAAAACCGATCATAATAAAATGTTCTTACCGATCACCCTCGACGAGTTGGAACGTAACTCGAAGTACATAGTCAGTGAACCGGAATTCGTGGAAGTCGTCACGAAGAGCGTGTTATATGCCGACGCAAAAGGAGCCTATCCTGTTTTTACAGTGCCGGGTTTCCAACCGGAAAACATGAGAAAATTGTATAACAATTTGGGATATCCGACGTTCGAAGCCCGGTATCCGACAAAATTCGAATCGATAAAGAGCGTCGCCGAAGTTCTCGTAAAAGTAAATTTCAAGTTCTCTAATAAACATTTACGGATGTGGAAGTAACAGTATACGTTAAATGGCCTTTGCCGTGCGTTTCAGAAACTCAGGAAGATAACTGAACACCACGCGGTCACCCTGATCGGTGAGTCTTGGGGCGGTTCCCTAGCTCTGATCATGACGCAAATTCTGGAATCCCAAGGGATTTTGGTTTCGTTGTCACTGTTGAATGGCGTTCCTAGTACTTTACTGGAATGGACCACAGAAAATCTCATTTTGAATAACAACATGAACGCCACTCTACTATCCAGATACCTGTCGATGGACGACGATGTGTGTGACAGCAAATGTAAATGTGCATTTTCTGTCTTAATTTTACACGTTTTTGATGTTATAGATCGCTAAAAAATTTTCAACCCAACATGAATGGAACACCAATTTAAGGAATTTGCTACAGTCGAACAAATTCTCGTCCACTGACGACGTGTACGATGCGTTAAACTCGATACAAACGCAACTGAATACGTTGCTAACACTGGAACCACTATCAAATAATCTGTTGACAATACCTCAAGTATTTATATCCAGTGAGCTGTCTGAGACGACTACAAACGTTTTGAATGAAGTATGTTGTAATACGTTATTATATTGTGAAAATCATTACTTATACGGTGTTCTACGTATAAGTTCGACAACAGTGGACACTCATACAAAAAAATCTGATGAAATTACGAGTACAACTGTGCACTAGAAAGTGATTCGATTATTATCGTGTAAACTAATTTAAGTACTTTGGTTTCTTTGTTAGGTTATTAAGGGAATCGTTTTTTTCAATTAAATTGAAAAGAGTTAAAACCTTCCGTTTATTCATGAAAGGAAAATATCTATTAGTACGAGAAAAATATCAACTCTCGCAATAATTTACAGGAAAATGGCTGATGTCTAAAATCTTTTGGACAGAATTTAAATCGGACCGTTCTTAGTAGTCATAATTTTGTCTGACCATATGCATTAGTTTTTTTAATAATTGCACCATCATTCGACTATTGTTTTTTTTTCAGTTTTGTATCAATCCACCCGTTATCCACATTATTGCTGAAGCAAATTGCCGGGATATATTAGAAAATCCGAAAGTTATTAAAATTATCAACGAGAACGTGGCGTTCGACTATCCACACAGCTCAGTGAAATCTTTAGATGACAAATATAGCCAGCACTATTACTTCACTGAAGTGCCGTTGGTATGTTAATGATTTGAAATAATGTATTACAAACTGTACTGTTATTATTATATTAAAATGACATATGTATTTTTAAAATAAAGTATCTCATAGCTTAAAATGTATTTGTATAGCATTAATCGAAAAGCCAAACGTGCTTAACGTGTAAAATTTTTAGATTAAAATTTATATGCTTGTGAAATTTTGATTTTGTTCCCAAGAAATGTTTTGAAATTTGTTTGCGAAATAATTGAACTAATATACTGACTTTTATTGAACTTTCATTTAAGACTTGAACTTTTTAAAAAAAATTGCAAAAAAACATTTAATTTTTATATATTATTTACATTTTAATTTATTAATTTATGTTTTTTTTTTTTAATTCGTATACATTATACATTAATAATTTGAATATCCGTTTAATATAAGCCACATTTATATTTATATGGTTGTCTATTTTGTTTTAATTTATAGTTTTATATTTCTAAGGTGGTATTTTTATATTGTAAGTTTCGAAAAATTATAAAATATTTATTAATATTCTGTTATTTATTCCCCATATTCACCACCTATAAGTGTTTTTCAATAAATCTACAACATTTATAGTAGATATGTTAATAAATAAATAATATATTATCTCAGTTTTCTTTAATTATAATTTTCAATAATTGCGCTATAATTATTATCCCACGTTAAATGGGGTAGGCTCAACTGTTATCGATTTTTCCCAAATATCGTATTCGTTGTATAATTTTAATGACAGGCTACTAATAATTGATTTAATTATTGTTACTAACTCAGGATATAATTAAACTAAATAATAATAATTAAACTTTAAGTGCTTAGAAATAATAAATTATAGTTCTATATAAAGAATATTTACTAAAGATGCAATACTTTTGAACAAATATTTTACTATAAAATATGAAATCAATATATGTTGGTCATTGAAAATATATACCTAGGTATAATTTATATTTATATATTACCTATATAATAAATTTATATTATTACCTAGGAAATTAATTTAAAGTCCATAACCTATAGTCTAGCCTGACTTATGACCTTTATATTGAATTTCTTTTATTTGAGAATACATTTTTATTATTTTTAAAGTCAATAAAATTAGTTTTTTGAAATGCATGCTTATATTTCATTATAATATAATGATTAATATAATTTCGTTACTGAAAAATTCAAAATTGTCATTTTTAAAATCATAAATTTTTTTTTTAATATTTCATAAATTATATACTATTTTTTTTATACAAATAAAGTAGTCAATTTTAATATTTGTATTTATGTATTCACTTAAAAAGATTACTTCCTCTATAGATGTTTGAATGTAACTTGAGAGGACGCTACCCACACGTTTGTTGTCTCTGTCTTAAATACGTATAACATAGCAAATTTAGATACCGTATTCTTACTATAGTTTGTTTATAATTAATATAAGTAAATTAATAAAATAGGTAATTAAAAGTTAATATAAATTTACCTATTATCAAATTTTTAGAGCAGAACATAAACTGTGCTCTAGAGTAGAATTTTTTTTTAATATTTTTATTTTTAAATAAGTTATTAGTAGTTAAATTATTTTTTGAACGCATATTACTAGTTTTTTTGAAACAACTGTTTAAAAATAACTGCACGCTTGAGCATAGTTTATGTTCTCCTATATAAATTTGATAATAGGTAAATTTACTCTAATATTAATTATAAATAAACTGTAGTAATAAATCAGTACGTATATTTGCTATGCTATGTATATGTAAGACAGAGACAACAAACGTGTGGGTACAAGGGCGTAGCAGTGGCGTCATTTCAGTTTTTGCTAGACTAGGGCAAAGACTTACTAATATGCCGACATAAAAAAAAATTCCCCAATAGTGCTCAGTAGTATAAATTGTGTTTTTCTGAACTTGGGAAAAATCACAA
>JAIPRL010004373.1:0-38830 GCA_025469235.1 Pemphigus obesinymphae | reverse complement strand
CGAAAACAATGTTCTCATCTTCAGTGTTAAACAACAACTAGAGTAGTTGTTTAACACTGAAGATGAGAACATTGTTTTCGAAATACGTATTTGTTAAATAAAAACAAATTCTTTTTGTAGAAACTGGGTATTTATTTATATTTATACTATAGTCTATGCAATTTTTCATTCAAAACCATTTGTACGTATAGAATCTTGTATGGTTTTTTCCGTGTGCATACATTTGTTGCGTTACCTGCTGAATAAGCAGTCATATTATTGTAATTTCACTGCTCGTTCCGTAGTATATATACCTATATAGCCATAATAACAATAAAAACCAAATATACTATATCTCACTATACTACGATATAGAAAAGCCACCCGACAACGCCAATAGAATAACGATTTTTTTTTTTTTTTTTAAATAAGAGATGTGGTATAATTTTCCAAAAAAAAAAAACACTACGTGTTTAGTAAAATACCGTACGGCTTCATAAGCTTAAAAAATGCAATTTCTTAACCACTATTTCTCTAAACGTGACAACCCTTTTTTTGGTATACACATATAGAAACTCGATATAAACGCGTGCTTCGTACTCGGTAATAGATCCAATACCCTCCAAAATTGCCACGAACACAAGCGTACATAGGTATACACAATACATACACCCGACGGCTGCATGACGAACGAAACAAAAAACGCAAAACGTGTTAGAAAATGTAAAAAAAAAAAAAATAATAATAATACCACCCTCGATGGGCCTAAGGGTCGATAGCCCATTCCCCTTACTCATTGGTGTCGCGATAGCGTTATCCGTATGGGTCGTTTATGCACCACACTATAGTGGGATTTCGGTTAAAAGAGTCGTCGAGAGAATGTTACGTATTTTAGCAGCAACCCTTGGCGGATATGGACCCTATATATATATAGATGACGCACTACCGCGCATATAGTATCGTTTATTACTCCAAGGTTAAATTAGATTTGCATAACATTTTCTACTATCCGAAATTATTATTGTTTATACGCGAAGTACAAAAGCAGCAAGTGCACAAGCAACTCTATCTCGTTACTGCGATCTCTTCAGCACAATAATATTTATCGGACAATTTTATCGTTAAACAAAGTAGTAGACACGTGGTAAACGCTTTCAATTTTATATACGCACAAAACTATTCCTTTTTTTTTTTTCATTATTATCCACGCAGGTTTAACGGTTTGAGTGATTGAGCAGATAATATATACCTATTCGAAGGGAGGACATCCTTTATAAACGTTGCAGTGTTGATCTGCACGGTTTCGAGTAGGCCACATGGTCAGTTGTGTTAAAGATGTGGTATCATAATAAATTAGAGTTCAACAATAATAAATTGCATACTAAAAACCGTAGTGGTAGAGAGATATTTATGACAATTTTTTTCTTTTTAAATGTGACATTTAAATCCAATTCATTTTCACCCGAAAAAGCATTTACCGAAAAAAAAGTAAAGGGTAGAAAAAAAGCTACTGTAAAACCAATACATAACCTCGTTTTACTCATAATTTAAAATACAGAATTACTTTTTTTTTATTTCGTGAAATTCCGTATAAATATTTAATATACATAAAGTTTTATATGCCTTATAATGATTACCACGCATTAAAGTTTTAATTTTTATGAACGCAAAAATATTTAATATAAATGTCACAATAATAGTAAGATAATATGTAGGTGTATATAGAGATTAAGCAAATTCAAGTACCTATCAATTTTAAATTGTAGTTTTTAATATTTTAAACAATGAAATTTATAGAATCACATAAATACAATTATGCATATCAGCATATGAAATTTTTTCATAGTAAAATAAAAAAGTTAAATTAACTAAAAAAACTTAAGTTAAAAGTTATTAGATAGTTAACAAAGAATCATTTTAGGGAAAATATTAACTAAATTCGGTTTTAAAAAAGCTAATTATTTTTTATGAGAAAAATTATATTTTGGATATTTGTTATGACTAATAAAAATTGTGCGAATACGTGTTAGCTGTATGATTATGAAAATTATCTGTAAAAAGTTACGTTAATATAATGGAAGCTTAAACTAGTTAATGTTCATATTTTTAAAATATAAAATTACACTCTACTATGAAAATCTATATTTAGTAATGCCATTATACTATTGTAATAAAATATTTTTACTTTTTATATTACACAAATATTAACAAAAATATTAAGAATATAACAAAAATTGTTTGCTGACTAATTTTAAATCGTGTAACGTTAATATGTTAGATATAAAAACTTGAGTTATGACAACTTACCAAGATGTTTGTTTCAATGTTGTGCTTGTTTTTAATTTTAGGTTCTCGTATGAACTAAGACATAAATCATGAGACAACTTACGCCCTTGTTATTTTTATAGTCTAGTGATATCCCTTACATGTTGAAAAATATATAAGCATTATTTAGAGATAAATTTCAACAATATATTTTCATTTTTTCGTATTTTTATTTTTATATAGAACAACCAAGTAAAATAGAGTAGAAATGTACTTGGAAAATAAAACATAACGTAGTTTTTCGATATGTATTTCTTTTTTGGTTTTGATAGGTATATACAAAATATGTATACCTATATAATATAATACCTTGATTGTATTATATTTACATATAATAAATATACATACATATAAATAGGTATAGGTTGTTTCATTAATGACTGTCACTAATAAAATCTTTAAAAAAATGTAATATTTATCCGTCCTACTCATTTAATGATGTTAAAAACTAAAAATGACCTATACTAGCTCATTTTTTCTTAAATTCTAACTTGAAATGATGGGTCACATAATTGTTTTTAACAAAGTTGCACATTTTGGCACCAATAATGACCAAATGACTATATTTTTAAATATATACGGAGAAAATGTTGAATTTATTTGTAAATAATTAAGAAAATGAATCATTAATTAACATATATATAGATATCACCCAATTTTCACCCAAATTAATATGTCACACCAGGTTTATATTTTTAGTCTCCAATTGGTACCAACAGATTCATTTTGATAAAAATCGCTGTGATACATCATTTTGGGCTCGAATTTTGGAAAAAAAAACCACATGATTATAGGTTATTTTTAGTTTTGAACATTATTAAATTATGAATATAGATAAGTCTAACATTTTAAAGATAAAAAACTGTAATAATGTTTTGTCAGTTATTCGCCTTACAGAGTGTAATCTACAAATTAGTGGCAGTTACACTCTGTATAAGAATGTTAAATTGATGAAGTTAGTTTTAAACAATATTAAATATTATTGTAGTTAGGTAACCTAATTATAGCATAATAACATATCATGTTACAATACGAACAAACGTGGTTACTACAGTTTGCCCCATAATAGACGTACATCTTTGTTGGTGGTTCCCTGGAGAGTTTGTGTAAACGTATGTCACGACTGATATAGGTTTTTTCGTGGGTGACATTTTCAATTATGTATAGGGAGGCCACTCAAAAGTCTCTGGGGTTTTTATTCACCTGACCGGACACGTTTTTTAAAAAATATATTAGGTTTGGAATATAATCCAGGAGACGAACAATTTTCGTTTCGAATTTTCTGTTAGACCCCATATAGAGTGGTTTTGGGTCGTAAATAGGAAAACTAATACAAAACGAAGGGGCAAATTGAAATCAAAAATGGTTTTTGTTCAAGTAGGTACTGAAAGGCAAGTGCTTTTCGATTAGTTCACTCGAGAATACCTATTCGAATGACAATGTTCTCGAGGGTCTTATTTATTATCTAAGTTTGATTTTACTTTTTGAAATCTCTCGAATTGAAATACATACAAATACTGTTCAAATTATTTTTAAAAAATAAAATGTAAAAAAAATATACTAAACTTTGGGTTGTATATATAATGCTATATACACAATACTGAAAGGAACAATTATAATTTTCATTTATAATGTAAGAATCAATTATATTTATATATACCTATAAACAATTGTAATACTCGTAGCTTAGAAAAAGGTATACTAAACTTTTTATGTCTAAAAATTTTTATAATGAAAAGTAAATCATTTCGTCAAAAATTAAATAAATTATGATATTTATGTAACTAATATGAAACACAAAAAATACAAATTTATAAATGAATCATACCATTTTCATTTTTATATTCTTAGTATATTTTGAACCTGATAACAAAATTCATTATAAAAATATATTCTCAAAAATATATCAATAGCATTTCATTCAATGAATCTCAAAATCGGGGTAACGAAAAACTTATAAAAGTATATGTACTTTTTCAATGTATTTCTTAATATATTTGGAATTCTTTATTGTATAGATTTTTCAATTTATATATTCCAGAAGGTAGAAGCCAAACGCATAATAAAATAAAATATGGCAGGAAAAAAATATGATAAAGTTAGTTATTTATTACATTAGATAGGTATACCTACTATATTTATTATTTTTTATGTAAAATGTGTAGTTTTACATTAGTATTATTATTATTATTATTATTTCGATATGTACTTAGGAAGTGAAGATATTAGCTTACAAGTTTTTATATTATTATTGAGATGTTCATAATTTTGTGAAGTAAATATCATGATTATAGTAAGATACTACCATTTATTATCTAAATTAATGTTTTTGAAAAACATGTAGGTACATATTAAACGGTTGGAGAATTTTGTTGAGTTCAGTAACTCTATACTTGATTGTGATATATTCGCTGGAATTTTAATAAAGAAGTTTGAGCCACTGTCTTATTAGAAATGAGCTTGTCAAAAAGGAATGTGCAGTTATTGCCACGGTTAGAACGATTGTTTCTTTCTTTATGTATGTTTTGGTGAATCATTCTGAATTAGTATTGGTATACCTACTATTTGAATTGCAGATTTTCCAGGTTTGCTGGACCTTATGATTGATTTCTTACAGTATTCCTTCGATTTTTGTTTCGGTAATTATGGAAAAAGCAGACAACTGACAGACTTCTTTAGGTAGGTGGCAGTTCCATGATATATTTTTAAATATTTTGGATCGATTCGTATTTTGAAAATTCAAAGTATACAAATACAAATAAAGTTAATTATTACCTACAATTTTATTTGTTGTCATTAAGTCAATACTTATAAAAATTTTTTTTACAACCGATAAAATATGATGTATCTATCTAAAATATTTTATAGTTAATAGTTTTTATATTAATATATCTGTGCAAATTGGAATGACAGCATAACTATTAACTTAAATTGATTATTATAGATCCATTAAAATAATCGAATATACTTACTATGTTTATCAAAATGTCTGTGAATGATGTCTAAAAATTGGAATTTAATGATAATGTTACGATTTTTTTATTCTAAATTTCAATAAAATCTTTTTCTTATAGATAGCCGAAGAAAACACTTTTGATTTAATATTAGACTATTATAAGTATATATTTATTTTATTCTCAATGACACGAATTTTTCATGAATATTTGGATGACATTTGTAATTTTGGTTTCTGAGTGAGATCTTAGATTCCTATATATATATTAAAATATTTTGGAAGAAAATTATCATTTCAACCTGAATATATAGAATAATTGAAAAAATAGATAAGAAGAAATATAAATTTTTCATGATTTTTAATGGTAGTATCTTATATTATGTTTTTAATTATTTTTAATTACTTTTTACGAGATACAAAATAAATTTACCGAGTACCTACTAAATTTCCAACTATATAATTAGAGCCGATGGTCACGTCACATAAAAAACTTTTAAAATATATATCAAGAACGATAATAATAATCATAGCATTTTTAAATTAGTAAATTAATTTCAAATAAATTCTACTCGGACGACGATGTTCAAAATATATATTATTTTAATTTTAATATTGTATTTTTAAAATAGGTAGGTATATACATATATTGTTTTAAAACCATTTATTTCAACCATAAATATATAAAAAAATATGTATTTGAGCAATATAACTTACAAAATAATATCCTTATAAATACATTATATTCGATATAAATTAATAGGTAATATAACTATGTTGAATAAAACGTCATTAAATATACATTAAAAACAAAAATGCATTTCTCACCATCTAAAAATGTGATGTGAATTTCCAAAAACAAAAGTAAGTGCGGATCTACTATAAATTGCTACCAATCTGTTTCAAAAACCTGACACTGAGAAAGTAATCTCACTATATATGAACTGTATGAATAAATATAAACATGATTCACGCACATAACTTGCTTTCTCAAATAATAATAACAACAACAACGATAATAATAGCATAATAATATATGCATGTATTTTATGTAATTTTGCCCGTCGGCAGCGACGGTTCAAGCATATATTCCACCGGGTAGATATTCCAATTTCCTTGGGTCCACCGAGGAGTTAAAATAGCTGGTGGCTTGTATTAATTGCCTTTCTCGTTATCGCCAAAACGTACAATGAAAAAGAGCAGCCTTTTTCTCCCGTTAACGATAAATAAATAACTATTATTCGGTTTTTATCATGCTCATTTCGTAACCAATTACATTTAGTTCTTTGGGTTTGGGCGTTGAGATTTAATTTTGGGGTAACACACCCGAATCAGAATTGTCCCATCGCTGTAATAACGTCGTCGTAATAATAACCGTAATGATAATGCGGTCGCCGTCGCTGATGATAATGTTATCAACTACCGGTGTTTTATATTGCGTCATAAATATTTTCATTTCAAAAGCGACACTTGGAGCGGGTAAAAAGTAATTTATAACGAAGAGTTCATCTTCCGCAGGAGCACCACGAACGCTGGCCATATAATCCGTGACAATGACAAATTGCACGTATACAAAAGTTCCTGTACTTCTTCGGAATTCCCTGTCAAAAATATGTTTTAAAACGGCTTATATCTTATGTATTTGAACTTCTTCCCGTCAAATGCCTTTACAAGACCTATCTCGATGGCCGTGTAATTGTTATTTGTTATTACGATCCACGCGTGTACGGATGTCATAATCGATACGTCACGTGTGGCACGTGCTACAAATGTCCTCGTTCTGCAATTTCCACGGATTATATAATATTGTTTTATTATGAAAAACCAGCACTACCTATACGATGATTTAAAACGAAAAAAAAAACAGACATTTTATACATAGTATAGGTAGTATACCTCAGTATACCTAGCTGAGTAGACTATTATTTTGGGTATTATCTATACCGGGGAATGGTGTAATTTATGAAATTTTTTTAAAGCGAATATTTGTAAACGATGATTATATTGTCGTTTCAAATACGTTATGCGATTCACCGACGAAGGTATATTATACTGACTACGAAAATATTTAGAAAAAAAAATTGTAATCGATTTTTATTTTTTCTTAAAACCGTAAAGCGGAAATGACGAATTACATTTCGATTTAAAGTATCAGCTATATCCTATTAGACTTGCCATTCGTTATCATAACTCGCCTTCCGTCCGTTAAAGCTCGACGTTCTCCCGCAATGTTACGATGTCGAGTTCCCAGTGTTGTTTATAGTGTTTATTAGGTCAACGTTTCGCATGATTATTCATATCGGTTAGTTAGGTCATTCGATAAGAATTAGTGTTTAGATGCGTATGGTCTCGATTAGATACCCGTTCCCCCGTTAAGCATATTATGTAAATGTATACGGCGCCGACAAATGCTTGGGCGGCGACTTCGTGCTATCTTTTTTTGCATTTTTTCCAAGTTTTTTTTCCCGTCTTTCATTATTATTTTGTATTACGGTGCATCCACATCTGAGTAAATTCGTGTATTTTGTATTTTAATAGCGTTTCTTTTCTACTGATTGTCCCCGTCCGACCGGAACGTTCGTTCCGAATACGCGTATATATTATCTGTCGATATATGTAACTTTATCATCGATTCTGTAGCTTAATGGAAAAGGGAATGAACTTTCAATACTCTGCCTATATTTTTTTTGCGACTTTTTTTATATCCGCTATCCGAAATTGTAATACATTTTCTTATAATTTTTTTTCGTTTTTTCGAATTACATTTTGTACCTACTTACCTATTTTGTTTAATTAAATTATGCATTATATGATACCCTGAGACGAGTCCGTATTAAGAATTAATGTCTGTCCTGCTGATTCATAGAACAGGCATACCTATACTATAGTTTTTATATCTCATAGTAATGAATTCAAGATTGTAGGACCTCAATAGTATTTTCACAATTTGGATTAAATTTACATTGATACATTCGGGCAAACTTTTATCATATATACGATGTTTAATCGGGCTTTCGAACATATTGACTTGATGACAATGGTTACATAAAAATTCGAGAGCCAAAAGTTCGAGCGACTTGTTATATGCGTGGAGTAGTAATATCTACTATATTATACTATACTTTTATTTTATTTTATACCAACATTATATTTAACGGTAAATATTTCTTAAAATATGTATCAAATTTATATTGAAGTTGAGTAAAACCTGTTACACTCAGGCGAGAACCGAGCGTAGCAAGGTTCGAGTTTTATAAAAGTCCGAGAATTGTAAGTTTGAACAATTTTCGGATTACTTATTATGGTAACCTATTCATCGGAAACACTTACCGAGTGAATGACTATCTTATAGAAAGTGAATACCAGTGTCCATCGTAGACGGAATATTTTTAAAATTAATTACTTAACAATATTATTTCCGATAAAATACATAAACCGATGGATACGAATTGCAAAAGTAAATCTACTAATGAGTGGTTGTACTCATTAAAAGTTACACCTACAAGATGTCACACTCAATCGGAGTTTCAAATTTAAGGTTCCACACCCGGCAGGTGTTACATTTAAGCTAGTATAATTATATTACATAAATTATAATAAACAGTAATAACCAATATAATAATGCTTATCGGTCGGAATTTAAGAGAATAATGTTCCCATAGAATACAGTTGTAACTTGTGAGCAAAGATAGTAAGCTAAATAAAAGTCTATATAAATGGAATATTATTTTAAATCAAATATAGAACATTTCAAACTCGAATAATACTGATCCATTCTATTGTTTTACAAACACAATATAAAAATATGTAAAATATACAATTGTCCTATATCTACATATTGCCTGTATTGAATAGGAATCATCTGATTCAAAAATCGAATTGAAATATAAGGATCTTATAAATTACAGTTCTTCGTCTTATCATTTCTAATTAGTAATTAGTATAATGATATACAATTAAATATTATGAAGGATCAAGGAAGTATAATTTTTCAATATATAATATTAGGTAAATATAAAAATAACAGAACCGTAAAAAACCTATTATTTTTTATTTTAAAATAAGGGTTTGGTTTGGGTCCAGCTCCTAAATTTTCAAGGATTTTATACGTTCGGAAAACTGTTTTTTTCGATTCGGCTTCAGTGCCTAGTATTTACACAATTAATTACTGTTAATTAATTATATTTTGATTTTTCCTTTAAATATTTCAATTTTTATTAATACATTCACAGTATAATAGAATACCTATATAGATACTTTTAGTACAGTGAGTTGAAATTTTTGAGCTTGCAGAGAATGAATAAGTATAATGAAGTATTTTTTTCGCCAAATTCATAATTGCTCTTTTCTGAACACTTTTAGTTTCCTTTTAGTTGTTTTAAGACAAAAAGTTTGTTTTAAATTTCATAAATCAGGATTATATCAACATTTATTCGAATTAATGCTCACCCTAACACGAAGAAAAAGGTACCAATATACCTATCTCCTTTGGTGTGAACTCATATACAACCAACTATGAAAATAAAGGTTTTCAAATTGTATAAAGTTGTAATGATATGATTGAGTGTTTTATTAAAATAAAGTCTCTATATATATCATAATAAAACTATTAAAAATGAAGCCTTTAAAATATATGGAAATTAATTTTATAAATGTCTAGAAAAGTTTATAGTATATAAATGAAAAGTATACGGGGGGACGAAAAAGTAATGTCTATTTTATGTTAGCATGAAATAAATATGGTATTTAATCATTTTAAGTGTGTGATTTTATTTAAAAGTATATACCTATATATATATATTTTTTTTTTTTTAATTACTTTTTTAATTATTTGTTAATTTTATAAACGTTTGAAATGGCCATTTTATAAGAATATTTTTCTTGATAAATTTGATACTACACCTATATAACTTAAAAACTTTAATAAAAAAAATGGTACTTTAATAATAAATTACATTTAAATTTATCATACTGTTCTAAAAGTATAATATAGTATAGTTGAAGGTGAATTTTAATTTGTATAATTTTATATATTAGGTATTCATTTAAATTAAAATGATTATTTTTCGTTCTACGATCGTGAGTAAAATTTTAACGAATCATGATGAATAATAATAGTGACAAGAAAAAAAATAAACGATAGAAATGATAGTATTTCTCATTTTATTTGTTTTATATTTAATATTATAATAGATAGATTACTAGATACTTACTTAATGCATTTACGTAAGAGATTGTACATAAATAAATGAAATTTTAGTCAAATTCCTGAAATGATAAACTATTTAAATACCTGGAGATATTGGTAAGAATATATAAAAATTATTTTTACCTTTATTATTATTATTATTATTTCTACCCTTAAATTATGTAGTCACAAATCGTGGAATAAATCGGATATTTGATAACTTCAAGTGGAAACAAATCGGGTGGAAAAGATTTCCATCTCCGACGACGACTGCATCTAGTCATGTCGCCTCGGGTCTGTTCCGTGCATAACATTATTCCCATTCGCGTCCCTAATTGCGAATCAGCCAGTTCCGGCGGAAACTTCAATTTTATATTATATTTTTCCCCGTACAGATATTATTACTTTATATTTCGTTATTACTTATTTTTTCATACACTATCTTACGTTTATTGTTCATTTCGAAAAATATCATCTATATATATTATTATTATTTTTTTTTATTATGCACGGTTTAGCAGTCGATGCGGAGATATAATGCGATTTTTACTCGCACAAATCTTATAATAAAGCAACCGTTCGAGCCATCCGGAAAATAACAAACTTTTTAAACGGACTGCGAAAGTTTTTTTTTCGTTAAAACCTAATGTAAATGTCATTTGATCCCCATTTGTTCTAATATATATATATATATATATATATATATATATATATATATACCTCTAAATAAATATATATATATTGATGCTGCCAACGAGGTCTTGAAGCAATTTTATACGAATTCTACACAACAAATCTGGTAGACCACTTTATAGTTTTCTAAATCAAGATAAATTGTACCAGAGAAATACGACTTTTCAAAGTAATGTCTTCGACTTTTAAGAATTGTGTAAAAGATATACATAGCTAACTCTTACTGCAGTATTACAAAGCATCACGCACTGAAACTATTTTTAGTGATTTGTTATTATTAAGTATACATTCCGAAAATAAATTATTTACTGTTATACTTTGTTTTCTTTTATTTCTATTAGATTGAATAGAAACTATTAATAATAATTATGATAAAAAAAAAAATAAAAAATAAATCTGGCATATAGGAGTTGGAAGCACTTCACTCGACAGGTTGGTAGCAATAATAATTATTATTACCTATATAAAAAGCATAATTTCTTTCGATAAAACGATTCTAAGCGGAGCTTCAGTGTAATATACATAAAACATTATTAATTATAATTAGATTACTGCGCTAATATATTTTGAATATATAGCTAGAGTAATGTATGTTTAACATTTTATTAAAATGTCAGGCATTAAAACCCAAAATTCTTCCCTTTAGGACATTTTAGGACTTCAAAATCTAAAACTTCTATAAATAGCTCAAAATTTCAAAAACAAATTAAAATTTTTTATTACCGTCATTCAAGTATATACTAAATTACACATTCGGTGTCAAATTCAATATTTAAAAATCTTTATCATTGTACTGGGTTGTAACTACGTACTCGTATATTCAGATAATCGAATATTCGAATTTGAATACTTTTACCGTAAATAACCAGAATATATCTATGTAATTAATTATACAGAATTTTAATTTATGAAAGATATATCAGTGTTTTAAATACTGTTTGCTAATAATAAATAAAATTATATTAATTATATGTATATACCTATATAATTATAAATAATATTAACACATGTATTAGGTACAGTTAGTGAATATTATAGCACTTATATTGCGGCATAATCAGAATTAAACATATACAATATATATATCACTGTATAAATAATATAATTCATTACCTATAATTATCATTTTGAAATATTCAAATAATTCCCATCCCTATTTGCAGGAACTACGAAAAAATAACCAAACTGAAATTTGACGAAATCGGGTTTTTACCGTTTTTACATCATTGTTTGGTAATTTTTCTTTACGATTTAAAAAACTTTTGGGAAAATTGAAAAATGTACTAAATTATTAAGTGTTTATAAATAAATAAAAATTAGAACATTTTATTATGTCACCATATATATGTATATTAATTTTAGTATAATATATGGTAATCTATATATTATTAAACTCGTATATATATATATATATATATATATAATATGTTGCAGTTAAAACCCGAAGTTCCATCAAGTCCGTTAAAACTAGTATCCACAAACGCATTTCGTTAAATTGGGTTTTGACTAGGTAAAACTAGAATTAACCGCAGATTTAAATGAGGCAGTTGAAACTAGTTTTAACTGAAATGTAGGTGTTCAGACTTAGAATTAATTTTGTATTTTAAACGAATATGAGGAACGAGCAGCATGTACCTACTACTTTATTTTAAAATGCTTGCGACTATAGGCGATCGTGATATACCAGCTGGCTATTAAATCAACCAAGATAATTTCGACCGGAAATTCTAAATGCCACGATAATTAGCCCTGACAAAATAAATAACTATTTTAGATTACCCTATTCCATACATTAATAAATTCTTATACAGTATACTTATCCTAATATGTACTTACAACGTATACATATATAACATATATATTATGTATTATATGTCAAAACGAGTTTTAAGTAATGATATTAAAATTACTACTAAAAATCAATTTTCACTAGATAATTTTAGTTTTTACCAATATGTTTCAGACTCAACTAGTTCTAAATAAAAAAAAATAAGTTAAAATTCGTTCCATCGTTGAGGGTCCTCGTTAATCCATTTATAAAAAATTCCCATTTAAAATTTATTTTTTCGATATACTGCTGAGAAAATAAAAAAGATGACTTCTGGAAAGTGTCATATAGAATGCATTTGCTATCAAAAAAGCTATTTACTACAAAATTATTATTTGACAGTTGACTCCTTCTATCAGAAAAGTTATTTCCACAAAAGAATATTGGCACATTTGCCAAAAAAATGGCATTTTATGATATAATCTAAACAATGACATGTGGTTTTATCCCGGATTATGTTTTTATAGAAATTGAATAGTAATTATATTACTATATAATATTGTTTTTTATTACTAATATATAATTGTTTTGCAATAGACTCAAACTAATAGAGTAAAATTTACAAATTAAAAAACTATAACACAAAATAATATATAATGGTATGTAGGTATTATCTTAAATTTTATTGTTAAATGTCAAAATCAATAATCGATAATGAAAGGTTAAACATAATAGCATTATATATTATAATTGCATAATATATTATGCAAACCAATATAAAATACAATTTGAATTTTGTTAACTTAACTTATTTTTGATTATATTGACTTTTAAATAATGAGTTACTTTTAATTAAAATTCAGTGAAGTTAATTTTGAAATAATTAGTAAATATTGATTTCATATTGTGTCTATTGTCTAAATGGTCGAATAAAAATAAAGTTGTTTTTATCGTTCTAATAATTATTATATTATAAGAATTATTTATTTCCCAAAAATATAAATAAATTAAGAATACCTATAATCTATATGTTATATCATAATCTCCCCATATTATAAATTGAGGAATATACTAGATTTCCTTCCAATAAACAATACATAGGTATTAATTTTCAATGTGAAATTTAAATTTGTTAGAATTTTGAAGAAAATAAAAGGTACTTACTAATCAAACATTTTTGTGAACCTATTTGTTATTAATTTTAATAATTATTATTGTAATTTGTAAATACATTCTAGTATTTTAAATAATATTATCTTAATGATTTTTAAATAATTAAAAATGCTTAAATTTAAAATATAACAGTATTTCAAATAAAATAATAGATACTTAATTATACTTGTATACCTATCTCAAATAATATATTGACTCTTACAAAAAAAAAAAACTAACTTAACTTTAGTAGTAATTTTTTTTTTTTAGCTTAATTTATTAACTTATCTTAGTCGTTAAGAAAAAAAAAACTATTGACTTTAAATATATTTTTCTATGAACTTAACCGAGTTAGAAAAAAATCATTAACTTGCCCAGCATTGATAAAATATATACCTACATTATCGACGATTTTTTATTCTAATATAGTTATTAGTTTTAATAAAATATGGACTTTTGACTATTAATTATTTGTATTTTTAATATTATAGGTTCTTCTTTATCCAGAAGAAGGATGGGCAAGGAGTGCAGTTTCAAGTTATTGGACGCTTACGCCAACCTGGTGGAATCGTAGCAAATGTAAAGTTGTAGAAGTCACTGGCACTAGAAAGTAAGTACATCATATTTTATTATCTCGTTATATAATAAAATAAAAGCGATTTTGAGTAAGTATAACCAAACTACCCTTTAAAATGTTCGAATCGATTTAGAATTTTTTTTTTAAAATCTTTTACTTTAGATATATTATCGGCGATACTTATACAACATAATATGAGAATTGAAGATTTTGTCTTGATACCACTCTCTTTCAAATTTCACCCTTTGTATTAATATCATATTATATTTAAAAATGAATTATAATAACTATAAGCAGATAATATGGAATTTTGTATTTAACTCATTGGTTAAGTAAGATAATGTATTCAATAAAACTTTTGACTGAAATTGTATTTATTCACGTGTTTATAAAAAAAAGTAGATGAATGCCATTATAAAATATAATTTAAATACAAAAACCATTGTTTGAACTTATAATTTATTATTATATATTATTATTATATTGATATATCATAATAAAATATATTAAATATTAATATAATACTGAATTACTATATAATTATAGTTTATGTTTTAAAACATAGGAAATGTATCTACATTAATTTTACAACCATGTCCTCTGTAACAGAAAAAAATATTAGGGACAGCATTTTAAAAATATTTAAAGAACATATTTTTATTTTTAATTACTACGGATTACTTGGCGATCGTTTGATTTATTTATTTTTATTTAATACAAATATATAAAACCTACTTCTATAAATTATTTTGTAAAATAATCCAAATAATTTTTAGATTTTGAGTAGAGGAGACATTTTTGATCTTACAATGATGATTATTTTAATTGTTTTATATTTTGTAGAAACAACTTTTTGAATAGAAGGGGTCGATTAGAAGTTTTTGAGTAAAGAGCTATTTTTGGTAGAAAATATATTTTAAATAGTACATTGTGTGCTATCCACTTCTCACAGGTTGGTTTTTTATTTATCTTATAAATATAAACCTTTAAATACCAACAAAACCAACAACAGTTACTATATAGAATTATCATAGGCGGTGCAGAATTGTATTACAGGTGTTGCTAATGATTATATAGTCTTATGGTTTGGAAAAGGGGAAATGACATTTTTTTCCAAACACAAAATAGAAAAATATATTAATAGCTGGTGATAAAGACAATAAAAATACGTAATGGGATGCAATTCACTACGCTTATCACGTGGGATAATCTTGCAAGTGGATATATTAAATTTATATGCAATGATATAACACTAATTTCTAAAAACGATTGTGAATAAACTCATTGTTATAGTTATATTTTTGAAATAATTTTTAACACAAGAACATTTTTTATAAATCAATGGAAGGAGGTCCAAAAGTGTTCCAATTTTTCTAGAAATAGTTTGACTATACTACTATAGATATTGGGTGAAAATGTTAAATCTCTAGAGTTAAAACTTTATAGTTATGATTAAGTTATCATAATGTTATAGAAATTAAAATTCAAAAATGGAAGTATAATTAATTTTAACTGTGAGAAAAATCGTAAAATTACATATTCAAAGTAACATTTCGGATTCAAAAAGGTGTACCTATATATGAAGAGAGATTAGTGTATTTTAACTAGTCAAAATTTGTTTAAAAAAAAATTAAAATATTGTATCATATTGTAAAAACATAATAGCTTCTTCACTCCATTCAAAATCTAAAATAATCGCAGGTGTTACTAAAGCATACCACGCAGCAATACCCATGTGCACGCCTTTGAATACTATACAGGTAAAACACTGTAATACTGCTTTTTTTTAAATAAATATATTCGGTTCGTAAATTGGCTGTATATTTTTCACTGCTGATTTTTAGTAGTCACTAAAGAACATATCGTAATGTGTACAGGTATATCGTCAGTCATGTGTACGACAAACCATCGGAATTATTCATGGATTTTAATTTTCGATTCGTTTTCCTTTCAATTCAAAATGCAAACATCTCGGGAGGGGAACAGCAAAATATAATAAAAACGAAACATTTAATCCGATTTGCCGTGTATAGAATTTCTTTAACAAGCTATAACTCCAGTGTATTATTTGTTCTAACGTAATGCAATATAAGGTGTTATTTCTTGAAAAGTTCGTTTAGTATTCCAAACGGCATTTTGTGAAGATGAACCGAAGAATAGACAGGGTCTCCTCTTACATTGTCCTGGACCCCCATTGTATATGTGATCTCAAATTTCATATTTATACCTAATGTTACATATCGCAAATTTCACCTTAAAACCATGTTTGCATATTTATTTGGTTATAAGTCAATACATAATATTGTGAATGGCCTATATTACATCTATCGTGATGACAAGAGCAATAATGATATAGAACCTTCACGAGGCTTAAAATAAATGTTCGGTTGAACGATGTCACGCGACTGAAATATATTTAAAACCAAATTTATATTCTTGACGTAAACTATTGCGAGATTTTGAATATCCATGATTTCGAGCAAAAAATTATGTAGATGATGCTATTAAATCCTCGAATATTTAACGTATTATTGTGTTGGAGTACCTATAAATATTATGATAAAAAATATTTTTTATTAATTAAATAATATAAAAAGAAAATACGGAAAGTCCACATTCACGGTAATAGATTAATAATTGTGTAAGTTATTGAGGCAAGTACTAGGTCTATATTCTATAATAAATTAAAATGCGAACAATGAATATCCTTGCCCCTTGGGTATATCTTAGAGGCAGAAAAAAAGCATTTAAATGCTATGTCCAATATTTATTTTATATTTTTATTTTTAATGTAAAATGTCCTAGTAATGGCCTTAGTTATCGCGGCTTATACGTCAAATAAAAAAAAAAATAGAAATGGCGTCTTATATTAGTAGCTTAGCCAGGATTATTATTTGAGGGGAGGGGCTGATATTTTTTTATATAGGGGAGGCTTAAATAGGATCCTCTATAAGTTTGGTATGCCATTGCCGTGGTTATAGTTTTAGATTTGGTCTTTGTACATATTTTCACTTACTAATTTGAGTAATTAATTAAATTTTATTATTAGTAGCCCTTACTATTGATTTTATAATATACCTACTTATATTGTATAATATATTTTACAATATTATAATGCTGGTCATACCTAACCTAACCTATAGATTTAATTTTGTTCTGTATACTACGAATTCGAGTCGGATTTATAGCTTGGGGGGCCCTGGATCCAAAGTTCGGCGGGGGACCCCCAAAAACACAAAAATTATTTTCAAAACATGTTAAAAAAAAGTAGGGTGGGGGAGTATTTTGAAATGGTGAAGGTCCCAGGTTAAAAAGAAGAAGCAAAAAAAAAAAATTATATTGAAAATTGTTCTCGCCACTATACTGCAAATTGAAATATAATTTAATGTATTGCATATGAAAAATTTGAATACATTTGTAATATTTTCCTCAAAAAAATAATATAAAATAAAATTATAGGTACTGGTTTAGAATAAAAATTAGCTAATGATTCCGTCGGCTCGGCATTTACTGACTAAACGGCCGTTAGATCCGCCACTGGCCGTACAGCTATAATTAAATAACAAGCAATTGATTAATATTATGCATAATAAATGTAGTATTTTATAGATATGTCAAGAAAATATGTGATGGCCAGTGATTAAATATCAAATATTAGTTATTTCCTCCCTATTTTGTTTATTTCATATAATGCCTCACAGTTTCCCGTATCATTTTTGACTGTCTTAGTGTGGGTACACAAGGCTGGACCACAGTGAGCCACTTTGTCATTTTGAAAAATTAATTTCAAGGTAAAATTTAAATAAATCATTAAATTTATTAAAATGAACACTACACAATATTTTGAATCTATCTACACACATTTTAATTAAGCATCATTCGAATGAAATTTTTATTTAAACAATAATTTTGGGTAACCACTCTTCTCCTAAACTGATATTTTTATAATTTGTTAATGAACTACTAATTTTTTCAATCAATAATAAAAATATAAATTTTACATATTTATACCTAATTTATATAAAAGTAAAATATGTTAATGTTAGGTACCTAGTAATTGTTTTTAAAATGTATTAGTTGGATAGTTGTTACCTACTAAAGAAATGAAAACTTTCTATTTTATATAGGTACTTGTATTTTTTGTGAAATAACTCAATAAGATTTTCAGACATTTCATTATATTGATTTAAATATATTTATTATGTATATAACACATACAAGTACACTGTACACAACAACAATGTAGAAAATGGTACGAAAAACGAAACGACAACATATTGTGCGTGTCAGTGGCGTCATTTAGGGAGGGGGGGGGGTGACAGGACATTGCCCCCCTCCTCCATCCCTTGTTGGCGGCGGCCCGATGTCCGACCGAATGTCGGGCTATTTATAACACGATTCGTTGGTAATAAGTAACTTAATATTATTATAGCGTATGTCATATTGTAGTAATTACACGCATGCTCGGCGCACCATGGATGCACTCGTAAAAAAAAAATATATATAATAGGTCGATAGACGCAATCAATAGTATGGTTAGAACTTACAACTAATAATAGGGACCTATTAATATGTAGTCTATTACTAGTTGTTTTACTTATTGATTTCCATAGATATCGGTATATTGAGAAAACCCGAGCTCTATAATAGCGATTTACGGTAAATTTTTAGATTATTTTAATAAAAAGTATTAGGTTGATAAAAAAAAAAATAACAGTAATAATAATTATTACCATTATTTTTTGTTAATTTTTAATAATTCAATTATTAATTATTATTGTGGTTTGAGATATTACCATAGATTATGGTGTTCTAAATATTATAGAAAATTACCACATTATGTACTTGCAATCATATTAATAATACCATTATTATACCACGGTCTAGTTTGCATGAACAGACTGATATTGGTCTCGACAATTGTTGAACACGTTACTAACTTCCTACCGTCTGTCAAAACGATATAACGGTCAGTATTTCGTACACCAGTCGTCGTAGTTTTCTAATCTATGGTGTAAACCACCTTCTGTGCGCGTCGTACTTTATTTTCCTTTTCTAACTTAGATTTCTTTCATTACCACTAAAATAATTTATGTAATTTTGGTAGAATTTGTAACAGAGTAGATAAACAATTAGTTTGCCAACTTGAAACAGACATTTCGTATTGGTGAAAAGTTTTAACAAGAGTCATAGCAGTTGTTAAATCATTGTCATCACGCGGGTTATCTTTCAGAGGACGAGATGATAATTTTGGTTCTTCACATAATGGAAACTTTATGATGAGTCTGGAGCTCATATCTGAATTTGACCCTTTTCTAGCAAACCATATTAAACAATTTGGAAATAAAAAAAAAGGGTTCCACTTACTACTTATCCTTTCAAGTGTATGAAGAATTCATTAAAATTATGGCTGAGAAAGTTGTAAAACATATAATTAAAGAAAGTAAATACTTTTCTATTAGTATTGATTCAACGCCCGATATATATCTCATGTTGATAAAGTAGCATTCGTTATGTCAATAACGGCGTACCCGTTGAACGGTTTTTAGAATTTCTTTCTAATACCGGACATAAAGCGGTCGATTTAGAAAACGCGGTGTTTAATTTTCTTGAATCTCACGGACTTGACTTAAACAACTGTAAAGGACAGTCGTATGACAATGCAGCAAATATGGCAGGTGCTTATTCTGGACTTCAGACACGTATTCAAAATCACTGCCCATTAGCTCATTTTGTACCTTGTTCAGCGCTTTTTCTAAATTTAATTGGAGAATGTGCGGTTGACTCTTGTAAACATGCTGTTCATTTTTTTAGTCTACTTCAAAATCTTTACAACTTTTTTAGTATATCTATTAATCGATGTGAAAAATTAACAAATAATTTTACAAAATCAAAAATGTATCATTAGAAAACCTCTCTGACACAAGATGGTCAGCCAGATATGAAGCATGTGTGGTGAGCCTTAACAAAAGTTGGAATGAAATAATTCAAACTTTGACTGATATTAGTAACGACACAAATGAAAAATTCAATACAAGAATTGAAGCCAAAGGATTACTTTCAAAATTAAATAGCTTAGAAACAGCGTTTATAGCTACTTTATGGGGTGAAATTATGGAAAGGTTCCATTTGACCAGTGTAAAATTACAGTCAGTAGATATTGATTTGGGAACTGTTGTTTCTTTGTACAAAGCACTAATACAATATGTGTCTAGTATAAGAAATATGTATGATGTATATGAAACCAAGGCAAAATTGAAATCAAAAAATAAAGAATATCAAGATAGAGTTCAACGGAAAAAAAAGAAAATGAATGAATGATGAGACAAGTCAAAGAAACAATGAACTTGATGGTCAAACTTTTAAAATAAATACATTTTTGGTAATTATAGACAGATTACATGTTGAACTAAGAAAAATAATAACTGCTTATGAACAAGTATATGAAAATTATGATTTTTTTTTTTTAATATTACTAACTTAACACTATCTGAAATTTATAAAAATGCTGAAAAGTTGCAAAAGTATTACCATAACGATATTGCCATTACATTTCCAAATGAATGTGTACATTTTAGAAGTTTTTTATTAACAATACCAAGTGATGAATTACCTAACACTATACTTAAAATGTACGCCTTGATCATAAAAAAAGAATTATCAAGATTTGTATCCATATACAGAAATTGCCTTAAAAATATTTCTGTCTTGCCCTATTTCCAACTGTTCTGCAGAGAAGTCTTTTTCAGTCTTAAAAAGAATAAAATCTTATTTGAGATCAAAAACGACTGATGAAAGATTAAATTTTTTGGCTGTATTGACAATAGAGTCAGATTTGACAAAAGCATTGGATTATAATGATATCATTGATACATTTTCCAATGATAAATCTCGGCGCAAACAATTTTAAATTATGATTTCAATATAACAATTACACAATTTTATACTAATAAATATCTATTTTGCATGACTTTTAATAAATATATCAACATTTATGTGTATCAGCGTATTTATTTTTGATGTATAGGTATCTAAGATGTTTTTAAATTTTAAGTATTGCAAAAAATGCATTGGTTTCAACATGGTTTTTTTTTACATCTATATTACTGAATAAATTTTGATTGGGGAGGGGGCGAGTTTTTTTTCTTACCTGGGGCGCAAAATACCTAAATACATCTCTGTATGTACTGTATATACTTCACGTACCACTGGCTATTTATTTTGTATGTTCTTTAGTGGTGGTTTCCATAAATAAATATTGCTTTATATATTTCATTTCCGTATATCCATTCTATAGTGCCCGGCCCAAACAATAGTCCTATTTCCCTATAGTCCTGATCAACTAGGTAGGCACCATATTCATTTAGTCTCTCGAATCGTTTTTTTTTTTTTTTTTTTGTCAATATTCTCATACTGTTTGTGCCTATGACAATAAATTAAAATTATGTAATATGGTAATTTGACTGAGATAAAATATACGCGTGGGAAGAATTTAGCGAACGCCAACATACAGGTAAATTATTTTTATTATTGTTGTTGTTTTTTTTTTTTTTATGCGATTGGCATATGAAAAAAATCATATAAATACTATAATTCACAGTGTTTTTTTTAAGAAAGTAATAACTTGTTGCGATTTATCGGATAAATAATTCAATTTTCGCACACGGTTATAGATCGCATATTTAAAAGCGAATTACGTCAACTCAGTCAAGGATGGAGATGAATCCAAAATTATTCTCCTATCCACTCATCTAAACTAAATATGATCCGAGGCTTAAATTTAGATTGTTAATGGAAGATTTTAAGAACAAAAATAAATATACCCCTAACATACATAGCTATTTATTAGATCCGACTAAAAAATTTCATTAAAACAAGTTTAATCCTTCTATAATCTATACTTTCAGTTTATGTATACATTAAGCCTCAAATTTAAATTTAATTTGAAAATCGTTTAGTTTTAATAATGTTATGAATATTGATATCTAAAATAGTTGTGCCTACTCTCAATTAGAAGATTGAACCCTACCGAAAAGAATCGTGTTTAGAACCGGAACCCTTTGAAAACCCTGGTACTTAACCGGAACCCAAATTAAATTTTTGTAGAAGCCAAAACCGAAACTGGAACCGATATTATTAAATAGATATTTTTCGGTTCCAATAAATCTTAATTATATGACCTATGCAGTGGCGTATTTAGGGGTCCTGAGAGCCTGGCCCTCCTTGAACCTTGTTTGTACCTATATAATATTAAAAAATAATGACAGTTAAATAGTTGGTGATTTTAAATCAACAAAAATATTAAATAAATGTATGAATATACTTATCGTCATATAGATATATAAATATTATTCATTTTGGAACATATTCAGTACTAGAATAATTTTTTTTTTTACCATCTATTTTTTGACTCTGAATTTGACTTTTGAAAATTAGCCACTCGTACTTCCTTTTTGAGTTATAGATAAAAAAAACATCAAAAATCGCTATTTTTTCAAAATACTTTCTTATTGGTTTAAAATTATCTAAATGGACTTTTCAAAAAAAACTCTTTTTATTTTGTGTGAAATTCTGTGTCAAATTGTATAGTATAATCAGAGTTTATATTTCATACTTAATTTTGAAGTTATTAATGATAATACAATAAAAACAGGATTTTATACTTTATACCTTGTAAAAATGTAAAAATTCATGTTTTTTGAATTTTATTTAGTATTTTTTAATTTTTATTTTTTTCTATTCTCAAGAATTGGCTGGATGGACTTAATTTGGAGGTTACGGACTTTTGAAATACTATAAGTGCTGTACAACAAAAATTTTTCCAAGAGATATATAATGATAACAATATCATTGACTCACATTTATCGACAATCCACGGGAATGTGGACATAGGGTCAATTTCATGGGGGAGGGTACAAATTAAAATAAATTATATTTTTATGTTTACTACAGGTTTTAGAGAATACTGGAACAATAATTCCTTAAAAAGGAGTTGGAATAATAATCTCTACATTTTTGAAGTGGCCATAACTCAATTTTAAGTTTAAAACAATAGTTTAGGCATTAAAATTTTTTTAAAAAATTGATCTATCTGATTCCGTATCAAAAATAGGAATTATTTTTTAAATTTTTAACTCTTTTAGTGTGCGTGTGTGTAATTACTTGAGTTTTTTTTAAAAAATAGAAACGTTTATTTTTGACACTGTATTCGAATAGGTAATTATTTTTTAAATTAATTTTGATATATTAACCATGTTCATAAATTCAAAATTGTAATCAAGTTACAGCAGTTGCAAATTTTAAAAATCTATAATTAACTCAGTCAATTTTAATTTAAAAAACATTGAACTATTCGAATAATCCAGTGTCCAATATAGGTATTGAAAAAAATCCTAATTTATTATACACACGCTCACCGAACAGGTTAAAAATTTTAATATTAATTCATTTTTGATACCAGATTCAGATAGATACGTTTTTAAAATTAATAATGATACCGAAACAATATCCTAAACCCAAAATTGATGGAATTATAGCCACTTCAAAAACTTGGGTATTATTATTCCAACTCATTTTCGAAGATTATTGTTTCGGGGATTATTATTCCGATTACTGGTTTTAGCAATATTCCACAATCAGGTAATTCTCCGGGGTTTTATTTCCTTCCTCTAGACTCATGGCATCTATGGATACAGATATTAAAATTCTACATTTACAGATTTGATCCTTTCAAAGAATCATTTAGTCGAAAAGAATTGAAAAT
Source organism: Pemphigus obesinymphae (assembly GCA_025469235.1). Classification (NCBI taxonomy): domain Eukaryota; kingdom Metazoa; phylum Arthropoda; class Insecta; order Hemiptera; family Aphididae; genus Pemphigus; species Pemphigus obesinymphae. The sequence continues at coordinate 14,432 of JAIPRL010004373.1, read as the reverse complement.
CTGACTTGTGTTTAACATTTTTCTTAATATAGAATTTAGATTTTTAGAACTAAGAACATTATGATTTAATTTCCATTGGTTAGGTTATGATTGAATTTTTATTTCTGGAGAAATAATATAGTATATAATTTTTTTTTTTTACATTTCAATTGTTTCGAAAAATATCATCATAGATTTGAATTAGGTATTTCATTTTTAATTCTATGTGATACATATTTCAGTTTCTCAGAGGCTGTGTTTATATGGTTTGATAAAATTCTACTTTCCGAATCAATTCGAAATTCTAATACATTATTTTAAAAATTCAGATAAGAAATAATACAAGAAATATATTTATAAAGTCTACATAGTGGCGAGAATGGCGAGTCTATAATTATATAACATTTTCATAAGATATTATCTTAAATAAATTACCCACATTTTTCATTATAATATATAGTATGAGTTATGACTAAATTACTTATTAATAAAATTGTATTTTCAATATTATGTCACCCTATATAAAACCTATTATATATATAAACACATATATGTATGTATATGTATATAAATCTAATAAAAAATAAACAGGTAGCTAAAATATATTATATTATATAAGTACCTAACAAAAAGGAACAGTGTTACATTAGTATTTTAGATTTTGATAAGTTTCAAATAATAAATCATTTTTTTCTAATGTATAATTTATTTATTTTTTATCTTAATACGCGTTATGATTTGATTTATTAGTTATTTTCATTACAAGTTTGTCGTAAATGATGGTATATGATATGTAATGTTAAATTATATATTACACATCGATATAATGAAGTGAAAAACGTTAATATCGAGTGGAGCGAAAAAAATTTTTTTAGTTTTTTAGTTGGTAATTATGCATAGGTATTATCTTAGCCCCCCCCCCCAATTATTTAACCAGATTTCTGCCAATGGTGGCGGTTTTTGAATACCGAATATTATTCATATATATTATAGTTTTCATTCCAACGATGTACAGGTATAGGTACCCGAAAATATTAAATATTCGTCAATTACACACAAAATGTGATTGATTATAATATTATCATGTACCTTCGAAAATGATAATATTATGTACCTACACCTCGATCCCTTATCACATAGCGTGCAATATACCTATCTTCTGTACAGTGTACACGTATCAATATATTTGAAAATAAAACTAAATGTCTCATGTCCATAATCTAACATAGCATAATTTAATTTAATTGATTGATCACAAACATTAATGTAGTATGTATGCCTGCCTTACCAATAAGGACGTAGCGAGGGGTTGGTGTAGTGTCCAGTGTGACACCTCCTCGCGCATTTATCCGAATCGGAAAAATGATTTCTAAATCTTTGAAAAATGTTTTTTTTTTGGTTTATTTACGTTCTAAAAGAAGTAATACGTTGAAATATTTACATTTCAAAAATTATATGAATAAAATATAAAAAATTCAATACTCATGAGTAAAATGACTAATGTGGATATATTTTGTATAATATTAAATATTAATAACTCATTACAACTTGGCTCTAGAAAAAAAAATCAAGAGTAATTATTATTTACATAATACCCATTATAATATGAAAATATTATGATAAAATGTACCCTAGCTATCAATTATCATAGTAACATGGTGTGAATTAGTAGCATTTTATTGTTAAATAGTATTCTTTTTGCTGACTTAAACAAAAAAAAAAAAATTGGAACCAGTTTAAACCAGAATTAATCGTAACCGAAATTGGAATCTCAATTTTATATTTTAAAAAACCGAAATTGGAAACGAAAAAATCACAGCTCTCAATATTGAAGTTAGGCAATCACATGTCCTTCAAAACCCCAATTCCGAAAATTTTATTGGAAATCTCCGAGTAGGTAGTCTCAAGTATTCCTTTAAAATACACAGTTACCGGTCAAATCTCAATTTTGTTAATAACTCCTGGAAAAAAATATCAACATTCAGTTAAATTCAAATTTTTTTCAGAATACTTTTAAGGTTAATTTAAAAAATAGTCTTTAGACACCCAATATGTTAAAGTAACATTTAATTAACCACGAACTTCAACATACGAGTATGTTACTATTTATTGAACATTTTTTTAAATAAACCTGGCACTATATTTTTTAGACATAGTGTACCATTTATTTGTTTAAGTTAGTATTATAATTTTAAACAAGACTTTTGGGACGGCTTAGTGATTTCAATAAAAATTATTTCTTAAAATAAAATAAGACACTATGTTTTTCCCCTTTATATATAATTCAATTTATACAAGAATACCTACAACTAACTTATAGTGTACTTAAATTTCTAATTTTGTCATTTACACTTAATATTCGACTGTTGCTATTTGTTGTAAGTAAAATATCTTATTTTCATAAAAATATAAAATAAAAAAATAGAAGTACTCCGTTATTCTTATCTCCACATAGAGTAGGTACTTATAATTTATACTAATAGGGAGTATTGTTATTTTAATTGTAATTTTAAGTAGTTTAAATAAATAAAACGGTCTATTTAATATATTATTGTTTATAAATAATTTTCATAAAAATTAGTAACATACATAATTATGTGTTCCGGGATCTGCAATAACCTAAATTTTTATTGTACAAATTTGACTCTGTATTTAAAAAAGAAAACATTTTAATGCATAATATTATACCCAAAGGCAGAGTACCTATTCAGATCATGTACTTATTAACTATATGGATTGCTCATAGAAAGAGAAGTCTGGGGGATGGACATTTAGCAAAAGAGATAGAGATAGAGTTGGGAAAATCATGAAATAATAATTATTATTCTCATTTGTTTTTCCAATCGTATAATAATTATCCAATTATATTTATGAATTATTAGTACATGATTAAAATAATTAATAAACATTTGATAGTAGATTCATTAAATATATAGAATTTTAGCATTCATGGGTAAAAAATGCACGATAAATAAAATTATATTTATGAAAATACGGAAATATTATGTAAAAATTTATGTCACATGTCTAACATCTAAACCAAATAATATAATAATTAATATTGATAAATAAATAACATGGTTGAAATTAGATATCCAATTATTATCTTCACGATGAACTAGCTACTATATGGGAATATCATCTAGCCAGCTACAGGGTTGATTACATAGGTAATTAGTCCGTTCGTTAATTAAATGTATTTTCTACGTATTTATTACAATGTCAACATTATAATTAGTGAAGTGCATAATTTTTATTAAAAAAAAAACAAATGTAATATAAACATAATAGATAATATAGCCATATTTTCGCCCTCTCTCTAAAAAAATAAATAAAACAAAATAAGTATGTTTATATGTATAATTGAGAGTATATAATAAACAAATAATTTAAATAATAAGTTTAAAAAGGTTAAAAAAATTGGTAATGGTAAAAATGAAAATTAAAAAATCTAAAATCTAAAAATGTATAATATTAATGTAGTAAACAAATAAAATAAAATGATTAACTTTTAATTATATTTTGCATAATACATTAATTATAATTAATATAATATAATTAGTTATTATTTTTTAATTATTATTATTGCTTTGTAACAAAACTTAAAAATTTTATCAAACAATTCGTTGATAAATGATAAAAACTGAATAAATTATACTTCAGATATAGTTTATGTATTATACTACCATGACTGAAAGGGTTATGTGTGTTATATTTTAATTGAAACTTACAATAATTTGGAGAGAAAGTGTCGAAAAAAAAAACATAAATAAATAAATATAATCCAGAAATTAAAGGTTATGTGTACTTATTTATTTATTTTTTGCTTCATAAAATAACGTCATTTAAGATGAAAAATTCAATTTAAAAAATATATTTTGTATTATCGATATACATAACCTATTAATATATTGTAGTATATTAATATCATATTTTAGTATTGTATATTTTTACCTTTATACTATACCGTTGGAATAAAAATGAGTTTGATTTATTAATTCATGATTTTCCCAATCTTTGTTGCTGTGTTTTTCACTCAAATTTTATTGTAATAAGACATTAAAATTAATATTAAAATTATTAATAATATTTTTATTATTAAAATTAATAAGGGTAGGGAATGCGCTGTCCATATAGATAATATGCAATCCGTATAATCCAAATTTCCATTCGTTTTATTTTTAGACCTTTGTCTGTGCATATACCTGGTAGACTTTTTTTATATAGAATATTGTACTATTATGTTATTATCGTCCTTTTGCCCATGTTATGCTTTATGTATATGTTAGTTTATTAAAAAAAATGCACGCATAAAAATAATGGATAAAAAAAAATAATAGTAATATAAATGCGAGAAAAAAATGGTCGCTAAGAGGAACGAATTAAAATCGAACCGCAAACATTTAGTAATATAGTTTTCCCTCGAGAATGATATAAAGCTTACGAATATGAGCCCATAAAATCCAATCCGATATGAACAAGAACGTAAATATGACCTGACGTCCGGGTGTTTGTTAACAAACTTGTAAACAGCATAGACCTCTAGAGACCTTTATATAAGGTTATATTTGTCATAACCAATTATTCATTTTTATTTAATTGTGCAATACGTCCGATTATCCCCATAGGGATAGTTTTCGTCCTCGTGAAATTTCTGCTTATTAAACCTTATAAATTGTTCAAAATGTTCAAATCTAAAATTTTTAAATTAATTTTATTTTATTGGTGGTACGTAAGACCTAAAGTGTTTGGCGAAAAACAAAAATATTTAATTAACAAAAATAATAATAATTTACATTTTGAGTGATGGGCTGGTAGAAAAATAATGCACATAATATCCTCCGGATATTTTTTTTTATAAAATCCTTTTGGATTTTTTAATAAACTTTAAAAAATATTTTAGGCCTGTTTTTGTCACTGTAAGATTAGTCCGACCCATTTCTAAAATAAAATGAAAAATGAAAAAAAATGATCATGGATATTTTGTAGCATGTGTGTACTTGACAAAAAATATAACTTGGTCGTATATCAATATGCATAATAATATGGTTTATGGGATCTGTCTTTTTTCCGTAACATATTACCTATATAAAAATATATATTTAATAGTAGGTAGATAGTATAGTGCTAATTTTATGAAAAAGCCTCTAGAATACATGTATTTAAATCAATATAAACAACAGCAAGAAACCTAAATATGATAAAAAGCGACGGAAATATACGTTAAAATTATTATTTATACTGAAATGATAGTTAATGTATAATATTGGTATTGCCAGTTTTTGTAGCAGATTCAATCAGATTCCATGAAAACTAACCAAAAGAAGTCTTTTTCAGTTAGATTGGTTGTCATATATTGTCGTCGAGAAAGAAATTATCTTGAATGACAGGAGAATAATATCGAAGGCGTAGTATTAAGTAACCGAGGACCATATATATATATATACCTATATATAGCCTTATCCTAATGTTAATGTATATTGTGAAATCGAAAGAGATGGCATCAAACTAGATAATTGAAAAAACTAATAAAAAAATAGATAACTGGTAGGATGAAGATTGTTAAACGAATCGAAATCACAATGAAAAAATATGAGTGTATATTTATATATATATAGTGTGTAAAATTGCAGTGTAAACACAAGAATAAAGTTAGATGGTGATGGTCAATATAAAATATTAAGAGGACGCCATTTACCCGATTTTTAAGGAATTTTGTATAGGCCATATTTATTAAATTTTGAGACAAATAAAAGTAAAACAAATAAAAATATTTAAATATATTTTAAAAGTTATTTAAAAATAGTTACTAATTTTTATTATTGTGTTATCATGATATTTATTCAAAATCATATATAACTATAACTTTTTTCTGTATAATCGCATAGTCCAAATTTATATTAAATATAAAATAAAAATGTAAAAAATAAAAAATAATAATAAATAAATTATAAAAAAAAATATAAAAAAATAAATAAAAATATAAAAGAATATTTAATATGCCGTAGCGTAGCGTTTTTTTGAATATGTGTTTTTAAAAGCCTAAAGTCCGTGATTAAATCTTAAAATTTTTAAATTAAAACAAAATATATATAAAAAAATGTTTTAACTAAAAAAGTTTTGTTTGATTTGGTTATTACTTATCACCACGATAATTATGAAAAAATATATCGCTTATATATATTAGGTATATAGCATCTGTAATCTAGGGGTGGATCTATACATTTTTTAAGGTGAGGAGGGGCTCATACCCGTAAGTGTTTTTTTGGGTACCTACTTAGTTGTCTAAAATTATGTCTATACAATATAATATATTATAAATGTATTTTTTTGGAATTTGGAAAGAGTGCACGCCCCTTCCCCCCTTGGATCCACACCTGTTGTTATCTAAATTCAAAACACGAGTATATTATAACATTATTTTGTATTTATAATAATATTAACATGATAATATATCACATGAAAACTTCATATTTTTGGTGTATATTATTTTGTGATAAATACCTAATGAGAAATTCTTATGATAAATGTTTTATAAGTAGTACTTTATAGAATTATATTTATAATTAATAAATTAATAATTATTCTATTGATTATAAACATAATTATTATAGTTCATATCGATAATAATCGAAAAATATATTTTAGTCCGCGGCTTACCGTGATAACCGTGAATACATCTTGGTACAGTGGCATTTCAGTGGTACTTAATTTGGAACGATCTTTTTTTTTCTTGAAAAATATACAGCCTCCCACTCATCAAAATAAAAATCCTGGTTACGCCACTGACTTGCCCCAAAACTTTTTAGATAGAATCCTAAAATGTGTAGGTAATTAGAAATACTAAATAATAATAACATTAAGTACTTATTATTTTGTGTAGGTACCAGCATTGATTATATATATAATATATAATCTATAATACTATAGATACACCCTACTCCTAAAATAAAACATAAAACTAATTATTCAATAATGTATGTACTAGAGATCAGTCCGGGCCGGTATTTTCTAGCCCGGCCCAGACAATTTTGTTTTGCAATCCGGCCCGGCCCGGCCCGATATTAAAATACAATTTCTAGACCCGGCCCTGCCCAGCCCATTTACTTTTACAACCCAACCCAGTCCGATCCGGTATTAAAAAAAAATTCTAGGCCCGGCCCGGTATTAAAAATAATTTCTAGGCCAGGACTCTTTACTTTTGCGACCCTGCCCGGCCAAGTATTAAAAAAAATTTCTATGATCAACCCGTTTTGTTTGGCGACCCAGTCACACCAAAAAATTAGGTATGTAATTAGGTAGTTAGGTACTTTACCTAAAAAATGATAATAATTATCATACTCGTATATATAAAGGGTTAATCTAGAGAAATACACTTTAAAAACAAGAAATAAGCAAAAACAAGGTCTTTCAACTCAAAATCCAGGGGGGGGGCATGTCCCTTTTTGACCCTCCAATGGACGCACACGATAATATGGTAAATTTAATGTAAAATATATAATACTATAATATTTTATTTGTATTAATATATATATAATGAAAAATAATAATATACTACTCAAATATTAATTTTGTTTTTAACCCGGACTCCGGTCCGGACTCGGTCAGTATTTTTTGGCCCGGCCCGGCCCAGCCCATTTATTTTTGCGACCCAAGCCAGCCCGGTCCGGTATTAAAAAAAAAATTCTAGGCTCTGCCCGGCCCAAACCCGGATTCCGGTCCGGGTTTTTCCTGTTCGGTCCGGTCCAACCCGGGACCGGACTGATCTCTAGTATGTACATTAGATTTAAAAATGCTTGTATATTATAGAATAATAAAATTTAAAAATGACTAAAAACGTAGTTTTAAACGAATGTTTTTTATTGGTGTTTTAAACGTTTTAAATAAAATAAATAAAATTTTTTCTGACATTTTAAATGTTTTTTAAACATAAAAACCCTGATAATAAAGCATATCGAATATTATAATACATTACTTCTAGTTATTAAAACTAAATTATTAAATTAAAATATTGATTGTTCAACAATATGATATTGCTTATAAATTATAATATTATGGTATTATTAATTTAGTTTGTTGTAATTTAAAAAAAAAATATTAATTAAATACCTATTATTAATTAATCTGTAAACGTTACGCTTCTAAGAAATAAAAATACATAATAGGTATTAAATTTAAAAAAAATAAATATCTAATTTAAATGATTATGTAAAAATTAAAATTTAAAAATTGAATGTAAAATAAATATTAAAAACAAGTTGTATAAATATAAGTTATGTATGAAAATAAATCAACGGAAAATGTCCAACTTTCTAAAACTAAATAAATAATAATTTTTTATAAACGTATACTTTTATTTTGTATATTATATGATACTTAATATCATAAAATAAATATGATAACTTCATATTTTAGAAACATATACAATAAACATTATACTTCGAAACTTTGAATATATTGAATATTTTAATGTTAGAAACTTAGAAGTAAATTAGACAAAATATGTCATTATTTTACATATTTGGTAGGTAATCATATTAATAATATATTATAATATAAAACAAGTTAAGTTTCTGTTGGTATAGTTTAATATGCTTTCTTTAACTAATAATAGAAACATGCATTTATACAGACACATATTTTATTCAAAATTCAATTTTTTTAAATATGCTATTTATGTTTTCAATAATAATTATTATAATCATCAAATTTGGGGTATAAACATTTGGACCCTCAGGTACACTCCTGATAATAATATATAAAAACTTACAATATTCAGGACTTTGAGCATGTGGGTACCCATTATATTTTGCTTTCTCCTTGACGTTTTGACTAAATCAAAATAATTTAGATAAACATTAGAAATTGTCATTCACCGCTCTCTAACATTCCCCTACTGCTGGCAATCACCCTATCAAGATACCATCTCCTGCATTATAGAAAAAAAATACACTTAACTACCTACATAAATAGAAATTTCCTTTAAAATCGAAGATATTCCATCAGAATACATTTATTTTAGCAAACTATTATTTATGTACCTATTATACGAAATAATGCTAAAAGAAAATAAAGAAAATTAATGAATCCTGTGAAGAATATAAAATTCATTAATATTATAGAAATCATTTATTTTTCGATTCGATTAGATTAAATAATTATTATGAGTACTATATATTTTTTGTAATAATTTTGTAAAATACTTTTCTAATAAAATAATAACTACATAAAAAACTATGTAAATAGTGGTTTCTGTAGACATTTATGCTGCGTTAGTAGATATTTTGTTTACGAGTTAAAACAATTGTATTACTTTGAGTAAAATTATAGCCACTCCAATATAGCAAACGAGAATTTAATCGACGTACGAGGGGGAAAACATGATATCGTTTAATGGCTTATGATATCTTAGAATAGTTTTCTTTCGGTTAATTATAGGTATAAAGAACAATTAATAATGATCTATACTCTAAAGCAGTGGTCTCCAAACTATGACCCGTGAATAAGTTTTAACTGGCCCTCCAATGGACGATAAAAAATCTAAAAATATATGTAATATCTCGCACTATTGCATCGTTAGTTTAAAATTTTTTTTTAAATAAATAGAAACAGATGAACTATAGATATACCATATTTTACAGCAGTTCGATGGCTCATTCATGTTATTTTAATCAACATTTTTTGGGATAAGAAATGAAATTGAAATTATTTTAATTAAAAAGAATCGGCCATTGTTTTAATCACCTAGCAGATTGTGAATGGGCTTTTAAATTAGTTTTTTTGTAAGTACAAACTATGTAAAATTATTAATCAAAAATATGTATATTTTTTAGTCCTTGTGTATATTATATTTCTGTAAAATTAAAAATAACTTGTATTTATATGCTTTTGGCCCGCTAAGGGTGCTTAGTTTTTTATATGGCCCTCTAATAAAAAAACTTTGGAGACCCCTCTATAGTAAAAATAGGTACTCGTAAAGAAAAACATGCGTTTCGTAGTTTAACAAAACATTTACAAATTCAACATACAATTTAAACATTTAAAACTTTATAGATTTTTAAAAATTGCTTTATTTTAAAATTAATGTACGTTCCAGTGTTATTTAAGTTGGATATATATTATATAACACAGAAGCCCACTTAATATCAATACATTTAAAATCATTGTGTACATGGAAGGAGGGAAGAAAAATACAATAAGGGATATTTAATTATACTATTAATAAATCCCATTGGAAGCACCGTGTTTGAGTAATATCTCCTCCGACGCGATCAACGAAAAGTTTGCAGTATTTCGACTGTGTTGTATAAGATGAATAATTAATCTACACCTTGAGTAGATACCTGATCGCAGGGTATTAATCTAACGAGATAAGACCTTGGCAGTAAGTTTCAATTTGCATACCAGTGGCTGGATAATAAATCCTAAGCCCCTAAACGGCAATTCATTGCTCGTTTAGATTCGAGTTGGTCGTTAACGAATGGAGTAGAACGCATTTCGGCATTTCGAATTCAGAAGACGGAGTGGTAGTATATATAATTTTTTTACTGAATGTGTTACATTCAACAAATAAAACATTATTTTATATGTAATTGTTCTCCTTCTTTTTTTTCTTTCATGCTTCACCTGCTGATCTGCATGTTTTTCCAGATCGAACCATTTTGGGGTTATTGATTTTTGACTTTCGGTACGGTCGATTAATCCTTTTGTAGAAAGAGGAAGCTTGTTAGGACGCAAAGGCCGCACCGGTGCGCGTGGTTAGATTAAAACGGACAAAGGACTATGGGATAAGGATAGAGGATGGAAAGGGAAAAATACTGTAGAGAGAAGGACAGAAAGAGTATATCGGAAATTGGCTTGTTAAAAGTTGCCATGTCGTCATTGAAGTCGATTTATATATCCACGACACAAAATATATATAATAGAATCCCTAAACTAGGTTTGAGTTTTCCCCTTAAGGGCCAGCTGTTACTATGAAACCGATGAACCACAAGACAGAAAATATTTGATGAACCGTTTGATCGCTTATATTGGATAAATGGACGCAGTAAATCGGAATGAAATAACCTCACCTATACGTTTGAAAGACAATCAAAACGGAAAATTTGAAATGGAACCAAATATTGAAAACAACAATAAAAACAATATCAATATTTTGGTATTGAGTTACTTGTAGAATTATTTATAGATATAAATAAAACTCAATTTCTACAAAATAATCCGTTTTTATTTAACAAATACGTATTTGTTTAACACTGAAAATGAAAACATTGTTTCCGAAATACGTATTTGTTAAATAAAAACAAACTATTTTGTAGAAATTTGGTTTTCATTTATATCTATAACAATATCATATGCAATGAAATATAGCGAATCGGTTTGAGGATATTGATTTATTCGAGTTTCTGTATTATTAAATAATATGATAGTATAAAAACATTAACATTTAGTTATATACAAACTATAAAGTAAATAATTTGTTTTGAAATAATATACTTTATTGTTATTTATTTATTAGACATAATTCTATAATTTCAAAAAAGTAATATTGTGTTAAAACATTTGTAGATATACTATTGTAAATCATTGTATATGAATTATTACTCAAGCTCATAGAGTCTAGTCTAAATCCTAAAATTCTAATAATAAATTATACACGGGTTTCATAAAATTAAATATAAGTTTAAACATAATATTACACCGAAAATAATTGGTAATTCATTCAATGCACTTCATTCACCGAGTGGAATTGGTCAATTATATTAAACTATGAGAAATTATTTCATGAATTAGATTTTTTTTAAATATCTCTACAAAAATAATTACCGGGATACTATTGTTTACTATATTATATTATACTACCTATGAGAAAATATTATATATTTAATAGAAAATAGTGGATGAGTAAGTTTTATACTTGCATTATACAAAAATTAATTGCACAAATTATACATCTCAATATACGCGTTTTATGCTATAACTCAAAAATTCATTTGTCATGCCTATTTAATATGGTATGAGATTAAAAAGTTTATATCCATTATAAACTATTTATATTAAAAAAAAAAAAAAAAATAGGCATAGTTTTCACACACGTGGTATAAGTATGATTGTGATATTAAAAAAATCATAGTTGTATTATGATGATAAGTTATGGACGCATACTATGTAAGTGTGCTAAATTCTCAGATTCTATGTGTATACCTAAGTTAATTTGTTAATTAATAAAAATAATAAACTATATTTCCATATTAGATTCCCTAATTTATATTTAAAATAGTAAAACATTAAACCACAATTGTAATATCCTATGTAAATTTAACAACACTATTGTTCCTATGACACACAAAACTTCCACTTAATCTTCATTATCCTATATTGGGCCATATTTAATAGATTTATTTTAGAATTACACGATATAAATTACAAAACCTTTAAATTATGTCTACCAAAATGGTTATCACAACAACCTGTTGATTTAGTTTAACAATTTAATATATAGGTAGGTATATTATATTATCTTACCTATACATATATACCTATTGAAAAAAAAACACTGATTGCAAAATGCATATCGATATTTCTCGTATTAATTTGTTATAGGAATATATTATTCGTTATATTCTGTTATTATAATTATTTCAACTTTATGTTTCTGCTTATTTTTTTTTGTCTTGTCTACAACATTAATTTATGTATTTATTTATCTCTCTAACGTTATTTATTTATTGAATTATTTTATGTAGTATTAAGCATTAAGTATTGCAATCGAGTTAGATATAAGATGTCATAGGCTCCCATATTGGCATGTTTATTGGAGTCTATTTTCTTTTTGTAAAAATTAATTAAAATAAAAATTAATAAATAAAATAAAATAAATATATATCTTTAGTGATATTTGATTAAAAAGTTGTAAGGATGGCCTATTGTCAAATCAACATTCTCCTTAGTAATTATGACAATAAATCGTTGGGACAACTAGGTATATTTAAGTATAGAAACCTAAAAGTACACGATATTATAAATTAATCATATTATGAATATATCTAGTTAGACTTGAAGTAACATATCAAATTTTAACTATCGAGCATAATTAATTACAAAGATAAAAACAGAGATGTAAACAATTATCAAAGTCACATTATTCTATGATAATATATAATTCGATATAATATTTTGAAAATATTCACTAGGAATTATTTTTATGTGCAACTCTAAAATTTAAAACAAACGTTATACTTGTATAAATACTATAAGTATAAATATAAAAAAGACATTTTTTTTTTTCAAATTTGTTAAAATTTAAAATAATAATACAACACTGTTTTGTGTTATAAATAGAGAAGTGAGATGTGTAGGTATTTAAAACTATATGGAGTTTCTGAAATATTAGACAAATTCTGAAATTTGTTGATCTGATAGTGGCCTACTCAAACCTCATAATATAGTATATATCTTTATATATATAATTCTTCTGTGTGTGTCACTGAATCACTCTTAAACGGCTGAACCGATTTTAATTCGATTTTATTTCCAATAAATGTAATTTTTTCTTATATAGACAATTGTATGTAGTATTTTCTAAAGTTGGAAGACTTGACCGTTTATACGTTTATGCACCACAAAATAAAACTCTAAATGTGGTATATCAAGAGGTTTTGACTTAAGTCCTTTTTAGTACATTACTTAATTAATAGTTCTATCTAGATATAATATAATTAATATGTAAACGAATAATATGTTTATAGAATTATTTTTATTAATAATATAAATAGGGTATATTTAAAAAGGTATATTTAATACAAAATATTAAATTATTATATAGCTATGTATTCTAAATACTTTCTAAAAAGTATTATTATTATATTATTTTTGTTTGTCTCACGAACTCTTATGATTTAACAATTAATTACCTTCAGTATAGGAACACAAACAAATCCTAAATCATTTCCAAATTAAATAATACCGTTTTCGCTAAACTAATTAACTTTATGATGTAATTTATGGTTTAGATATTATGTATCAACAAATACAACCTATAAATATTTGAATAATAATAATAATAATAATTATGGCCCGGAACTAAATGTTCTAAAAATGTGTTAAATATGACACATACTTATGCAGAGTTATTCACTGAAAAAAATCAAAAATATGCAATCATTTTTTTATATAGTGCTGAATTTGTATATAATATCTATACTATTATATTGAAAATAATACAGTTAGGTACTATACGTGATGCATTTTTATCAATTTAAAATTTAAAAAAATTAATTTTTGGACTATTTACAACTTAATAATCGCATATAATTTTTATAATTTTATAATTAAAAAAGCCGGTCAGTAGGTTGTGGAAGCACTTCGCTCGTCGGGTGTCAGTATTGGTGGATGCACTTCGCTACTGGGCAGGGTACTTTTGGTGGATGTATTGAATTTGAAAGCAATGATAA
>JAIPRL010004372.1:0-38832 GCA_025469235.1 Pemphigus obesinymphae | reverse complement strand
ATTATTATAAATGTAAAAAATGTTTAATGTAAAAATTGATAACATTAAGTGATAACAGATAATTAGGGGAAAATCAGGTTTGTGGTGGGGACAGATCGGGATCGGTATTTTTCGACCACCTCGCTACAGCGCGAGCGGTCGAAAAAAAGTAAACCGGTGTGTCTCAATTTTTAACCGGTTTAGTCTAGCGAATTTCTTGTGTAAGTTTATATTTTTATTAATACGTGCAATAAAATATACAAATAGTGTATATGAGAAATAATATAATTCACATAGTTTTTTTTTCTTTATTTATACTATATAATTTTATTTACCTAATCAATACATTTTTTTTTTTTTATTAAATGATTTATTACATTTATTATTATAATGAAAATCATTAATCTAAAATACCATAAAATATGTAATAATGAATATTTAATATATAATAAAATAGATGATAGGTTATGAAATTAATTGTTTATTTATTAAAATCCATATGTGGGGGTGGGGCAAAGCCCTCACCATTTTATTAAAACATTTTGGGGGTAGGCGGTGAATGGATTTTTTATCGATTAATTTGCCTGAATAGTTTAAAACTACTTCAGCGCCACTGCATATATATATATATAAGTAATCAAAGATTAAAACAGGTTGATTATATATTACTACACTAAGTTCAGAATTAAACAACGTAAAGTATCATTAGCAAAAATCGCCTTTAAAGCTATTTACTTCAATTAAACTGATTCTCGATATTAAAAAAAAAAAAAAAAAAAAAAAAAAAAATGAATAGCGAGATAATTATGTATGGGTTCAAGCCCTAATGGCTGTAAAACAAAGGTCATAACGAAACCGAAAAATAATCATTAGTATAGTACCATAAACGTAGTCGCTAGAGCTGGAGGCAGGGGTGTGGCGAAGTAATTTTTTTTGGAGTGCAGTGTGTTTTATTTGGCTAACTGATTGAACTTTTTTTTGAATGAACAAAAAAAAAAAAAAGGTTACACCTTTAAAAATTTGGCCGACTTGACACAATCGATTTGGCCGACTGAAAAGCTAATTTATAATCATTTTCCTAAATACTTCTTTAAAACAGTTTCCGATATTTCATTACTGACTCTTCTCAGATCGGGCATGGCCTTTAATGATTTAGCCGACTAAAACAACTTTGGTGGAGAGGAATTGCCCCCCCCCCTGCTACCCGATAATTACACCCCTGGCTGGAAGCCTATGGTAAAAAGAAGTCGGATAGTGAAAAAAAAACCAAGAAGGATAGTACCTACTGGAAAGTATAGTTGAAGACGTGCGTTGATAGGTGAAATTAAAACAATATGCTAGAAAACGGATGCAGAGCATTATGGACTATTATTACTTAAAAGTATACTTATAGGTACCTACTTATATACCTTCAGCTATACCCAGAAGAGTAGAATATATTAGTAAAATTAAATTATAAGAGGACTGTTTTAGGAGTGTAGGTACAACATATAGTACAACGTTTTATTGTTGTATTATAACATAAAATATAAAATGTTTATACGATAATTGTTCAAAAATTCATTTACGCAAAACAAATAAAAATAAATTTTAAAGTAGATACTACACTTGTTTTAAAATTACAATATTATCATTAGTTATTAGGTATACAATTCGCAAACAACAACGTTTTAATGATCGGGGTTTCATACAGGTAGTTTTCTAGATATTGACCTATTATTATAGCTAATATGGTAGAAAAGACCATTTTTAAATCACTTTCTTCAACTTTTTTGACAATACATAATTAAAAATTAAAAACCCCAACGAACTATTATTTCATATTAATGTTCGTTTTTATAATATGCATTGTCAAAATAATTTTCATTAGGTACTAAAAATCATCGGTGTGACATTTGGTTTTAAATCATATTTAGTTCAAAATATAAACAGAAAAATATGAACTACGTAAATATAAGAACACAGTATGTATTATTAAATATTAAATCTAAAAAAATATATATATTTTTTTTTTTTTTATAGTAAGTACAGTACGTAGTGTAGATAGATTCCTAGCTAGTTGCTACGGCTGTTTCAAATAATCAATCAAAGTCAATATAATAGTATGCACTTAAAAAACACATTTATATTTTGTATTTTTATACATTGTAATACAATTGACGTGTTAATATGCCCATATAAATATTAACATAATATTATAATATATATAGCGTTTTGGAAAAATGTTAAAAAGTCAACATACAATTATTATAGATATACCTACTTTTAATATTTGTTATAGATTGATCGTTTACAGTTTATACAGTTGTTAGGCACATTACATCAGCCATACCTACTGTGCGGATTTGATTTTTTATGTTTGGCAACCAAAAAAACTATTTCTTCACTCACACACGACTGTAATTTAATATATTCTGTAAGTGTGAATGTTGAAATTTTTCGTCCCGTTGTTGGATTTTTCATATTATTGATCAGAAAAAATGCATATTCTTCATTTCATCAATTATAGATGCAATATATATATATATATATATATATAATAGGCAGGGTTGGGCAAAGTACTATAAAAAAAGCATCCTGATACATGATACATTCATTTTGGGTATCTTGAAAGAAGATATTTTCAAAAATACAATTATTATTTCATAGTAAAAATTGTTGTTACCTACTTCTTACAGATTTATAAAAAATAATATAATATATAATATTATGTTAGATATTTCTCAAAATAATTATTAATAACAATAAAAAATAAAATATATTATGGGTATTATAGAATCATATAAATAAAAATATACATATTATAATATACGTATCAAAATATTTTATAGGAGAGTGAAACAAATATTATCTGATTACAATTTTATTCAAAACATTATCTATAGATACTACATAAAAAAATTGTTTATTTGAAATATTATAAAATAATAATAATAGGTAGGTAATATTTTTAATTATAATATTTTATAGTATTTCAGTCACAATATTGCTGAAGCTTACTTCATATTTGATTATAAAATTATATTGTATATAATTTATATTTTTGTGACCTAACGGTACACCTAATGAAATTCAAGCATAAAAATTTAGAAAAATTCATAACAAATATCAAAAATAATTGTATTATGTTTGAGATAGGAAAAAAAAAATTTTAATGTCATTACCGACTACATAATTAGAATTTTTATCATTTGATGTATCTTGTATCTTTTCGCATAAAAGTATACATACTACTGGAAAAAAATGCATCATGATAGAAGATACCTACAAGATACAATTGTATCTGTGATACCTACTGTCCAACCCTATATATAGGTATATTTTCGAGAAAATTATATGATTTAATAACAATTTCTTCTACTTTATTTGAAAAAAAAGCCATTGTGTACCTACGAACGTGTATTGTATAATATAATATTATTTGAGTTAAAATTTACTTTAGCTGCAACTGTATACCTACAGTTATATATGATTATATTTGACAATTGAAATATTACAATTTTTTGTTCAGATAACTTTCATTTATTACCTATCGTCTTGAGAATTTAATAGGTTAGATTCAAGATCTCCTGCAATCTTCTGTAATACAGTATTTAATATTTATATACGAATTTCGTGTCATGTTGAAATTAAATATTGTATATAGGTTTATAGGACTACCTCCTATATAGTATTACTAATAGTTATTTACCTATCCAACTCTGCAGGTAACACCATGTTTTATTTTTACTTATATAGAAACCTTTTTTTTTATTTTCACTAATTATAAACAGTGTCGTCGTACGGTACGCATTTTTGTAATCTGGCAATAGAACATTAAACTTAATTATAAATAAAATATATAATATATAAGTATGACAAATTTGTGTTCGATTAGTTTATTTTATTTTTTAAATCGAATGGTACCAGCTATACCTATTACATTTTTATCGTTCCATAAAAACCTATTTATACAAATAGAATTCAGGACACTCGACAATATTTTTTATCTCAGAGATTTGATAAAAAAAAAATGTTATATCATATTATAAAATGTATCTGTAATATACAAAATCGCACGAGAAATTTGAAGGTTCGAGTTGTAGGTATATTATATATATTATAGATTAAAATATATATATATATATATATATATATATATGTATTATATGTATAAACTACTCGATTAAATGTCTTTCCTGACCCTTCGGGACCATCTGTTGTGTCAGTATCGAATTTCCGTAAAATCGGTCGAGCGACACGCCAATAAAATGAAACCATCGAGAAAAAAACAAAAAGGATTTTAGTTGAACACTGAACACATATTATGTATATTTATAATGCATATTGCATATATAGTTTCTCTTGAGACTATATTATATATCGGGTAAACATATTTTAAAGTTCAATTAATTTAGTTATTGATATTTATGAGGATATGTTAATAAAAGTTATTACATATTGGACAATTTAACGATATCTAATTGGCTACTTAAAATATTATGTACACCAACGTAAACGTTATTATAATGTACATTTTTTTTTTTTTAATATAATATAATATATATATCGACTTTTTATAATTATAAATACAGATATGAGGTACCTAGGTATGGAACGATTGGTAGATTTTAGTAGGGTAAGAAGGAACACGAAAGAAAATCATGGTTAGAAGGTTAGGTATACCGAATGAGCCTTTTAGGAGAGAGTAAGCAAAAGTTAGATCTACGTGTCGAGAGTGATAAAGTATTCGTGAGGATGTCATCTTATAAGTTATGGCCAAATAGGGATGTCAAACTACAACACCATATTCCAGAATAGAGAGGTCTAAAGAAAAGTAAAGGGTGCGATAACAATTTATAGAGATAAAAGCTTTGGTATTCCGCATCATAAAATACAAAACTATTTTAGAGCTCTACAAACTGTTGTATTTATATGTTATTCACAATTTAAAGAAGAGGTAAGACGGATCCCAAAATTCCAAATTCCAACTTTTCCAAGATATTTTGTTAAGTAAAAGTTTATTAAAATATTAAGAATAGTGTAAAAAGGAGAGCGACTCCTGGAAAAGGACATAACATATATTACATTTGTAGAGGTTAATGAGAGTTAATCGAGCGTTCAGCCCGGCGGCCTTAGGAAGCATGCGGCCTAGTAGGACTATTCCCACTGTTCCACCTTACCAGTCCCCATCTGTACTTAGGCAAGGGGCGCATTAAGGCTTAATGTATGAGGGGGGCAAATATAATTTGCTGCTCCTTTAAAAATATAAATGAGCAAAAAAAAAAGGTCATCAACAATTTTTTAAAACTATCTATATAGCTAAAATACTTCTTTGAAAACGTAAATACGGAAAAAAAAAAAAATTGAAGTGCACCTTTGGTATAACGGCACACCTGACACGCGCCACCTTTCTTGCCGTACCACCCCTCTAAAAAGTTACCATCCAGGGCAAATGCACGCTTTGCCCACCTTAATGTGCCCCTGCAGTTAGGCTTCAAAAGTTATTCGAGGTCAAAGGTCACGAAAATAGTATTTTCATAAATATCTCGCTTTTTATTTATCGTACAACAAAAATTTGTATATAATATTGGTAGAGCCGTAGAGTAGATAATATACATTTTTCATGTACCTACTAGTAACCGTTCTTGTGGTATACAACTTGCCAAATGTCCATTTTTTTAAAAATGCGATTTTAAAAAAATAGCCTTTTCGTAAATTTCTCACTTTCTTTTCCTCATAAAAAAAATGTTTATGAATACAAATTGTTGAGGAAACATTTTTTTATAAAATGGTGTATTCTATAGTATACAAACAACCTTTTTCATTTATTATACAGCTTTTAATATATCAACCTATAAAAAATACATAATAATATGAATCCATAATTTCCCTGGTACCTACCTATAGACTATAGTATGGAAGAAATAAAACAAATTTATGGAAAGATTAAGTAATAAGCGGAAAATTTATCGAGGGCTATACCCTAATAACACATAGCATCACATTTTTAATATGTTATTGTACATTTTATATACATAAAAGTAAATTCATAATTTCCTCCGTTATTTCTTTTAAAATTAAAGAAATTAATTTTATAATATTTTAAAATATATTATACAATATAAGTAGGTAGGTATATTATAAAATCAATAGTAAGGATTACTAATAATTTAACTAATTATGCAGTTTAGAAAGTGAAAAGACGTACAGAGACCAATCCTAAAAGTATAACCATGACATTGGCATACCAAACTTATGGAGGATCCTTTTTAAGCCTCCCCTATATAAAAAATCATCAGCCCCCCAAATAAAAATCCTGGCTACTCCACTAACCCCCTTCCATATCGGTTATTTTCTTAAAATCTCAATAAATATTATACTTAAGTTTCAAATCAAAATATATATCGTTTAACTGTCTATAAATTCTCTAACTACATATTTTTGTCTAGATACTATTATTATAGGTACAGGCGTAACTATTATAAATACTTAAATAGACAGGCAAATATAAATTCCAAAACCTGTGTAAAGATACATAATGTTTCCGGTCTGTAGTAATAACATTTTACCAACAATTTTGTATTGCCCCAAATACCCAAATATACTTTTTAAAATTTATAAATAAAATTATGATTTGCATTCCAAAATGTTGGCAGTTTATTCTGAACCAATTTGAAAAAATGGAGGAGTTCCATGAATTTTACCCCTGAACAAGATTTCATAGCAGTACTATCGATGTTGTAGCCATTATAACTTTAAAAATATCACCTGTGCTCTATGGGTTAAAAATTTGATAATAAAATAAAATTAATACTTACAAGTTACAATATTATAGTTTCAAAATATTAGAAACATTCGGACAATGTGGGGGGGGGGCTGGCCCCCCATCACTAAAACATCGATAGCGGCTAAAATAATCGGTTGCAAATTATAAAAACTTGGTTGCAAATAGTTGCAAATTAGTTGCAAGATAGTGGCACCGGTTTGGAGTCGATCGAACAATGTGTGGGGGGGCTGCCCCACACATCACTAAAACATTGATAGTGGTTAAACTAATAGGTTGAAAATTATAAAAACTTGGTTGCAAATAGTTGCAAATGAGTTGCAAAATATTGGCACCGATTTGGAGTCGATCGGACAATGTGGGGGGACTAGCCCCTCTCACTAAAACATCGATAACGGCTAAAATAATCGGTTGCAAGTTATAAAAACTTGGTTGCAAATAGTTGCAAATTAGTTGCAAAATATTGACACTGGTTTGGAGTTGATCGCACAATGTGGGGGGGGGGCCAACTTCACGCACGTCTTTTTTTATGATTTTTTTTATGCTTCTGGGAGGATCAGAATCCGGGACCCCCCCCCCCTCCAATTCCGCAACTGTACAAGTATATAGACTACTGATTAAAAATCTTCGATAAAGGACGAATGGTGGAAAGTGGTCCATGTTCAGTGTCAGAAAAACCGACCGATAACCATGAAATATTAAAAATTAAATATTCGGATAAAATTTGAACTAAACACCATAAATGAACCACAACGGTTCTCCGGCATATAGTTCATATATATAAACGGTGTGCGAACTGGTTAAAAATTGCGTGAATAATAAATTTCGAATCGAAAATTATTTATTTACAGCTGATAACAGCTAACATCAGGTGTCTGGTGTATATAGTACATATATATATATATATAGGTATTATATATATAATGGTTATAATCATTGGCGTATATCGGCGTATGCCGGACAGCGATACGATTTTGTTTTGAAGGAACTGCAAGTATATAATATGTATTTCGCTATAATTAAATATTTTGTAACTGGGCATGAGTTGTTTATAAAATTACAAAATAATAATAAGGAGACTCGATTAAATAGGAAATAATGGGATTAAAAGAAAAATATATTATATATAACATAGTAGATGGTTTAAGCTTACAATGTATTATACTGGCTGAATTACTCAGCTTCGTCCGTGCACATATTTTTTCTGGTTTGATACATTATAGGTCAATGTATGAAATGGATATTATCTTCATATATAAATAAAATAATTATAATAAGATTTTATATAGTTGATAGTTATTAGTTTGGACTGGGCGTCAAATAAACATCGTAAGCTACTATTCCCCCATTTCTCCCTTAAAGTCGAATGTCAAATAATCCTTTCTTAATGCGCATCTATATGTCATTAAAGAAATTTCCTCTGAAATTTTTAGCAGTTATTTACGACTAGTATAGTTTGGGCTAGATGTCGAATAAAAATTGAAATCCGCATTCCCCTTTTAAATGTTGGCTATCTACGACCAGTTGAATAACAATTTATACTCACTATTCCTCCCCTTTCACTTACACCTTAATTTTTAAAAAATGATAGCCTATATTATGTTCTACTTTGAGGAATTATTTACAAAATAAAAAAATTACATGTAAATCGAGTCGATAGTTTCGGACAAATATATTATACACCATTGGAGGACCAGTATTTGAATTACTTTTTAGAATAAAATATAGAATTGTTTGAGGCTGATGTGGTACAATCGTAAACAAATATTTAAGACACTCGGAAAAATGAGTTTGCCATTTTGCCCCGTTTCCGCAATTAATTTAGAAAAATTTTCCAAAAAAAATATAATAGATAAAACACGAATAAAAAAGGACATAATTCATAATAAGTCATCTTATTGCTCATTCTACCAAACAGAAAAAGAGTATGCTGACCTATTATTACCCTATTGTTCCATTCTTCTCTTGTATAAGAAATATGACTTATGCCAATTGGAAAGAAATATTATGAAAAATTGACTTGAGCCTTTTCTACATTGTGAGTTGGGACTTGGGACAAAGTGAAAAGAAATAGAAATTAAAATTGACTGGTTCATAACAAATATAATGTTATAAAGTACCTATAAATTATAAAATAATACTTAAAAATTAATAACATGACCTAAACAAGTCGTCCCGAAGAAATATTTATTGAGGGAGAGGGGAAGGGGTATCGAGACGTAAAATGGTGACGAAAACTTCTTTGAAACGCAAATAAGCAGAAGAAAGGGTCATCGACTTTCCGTTTTCCAAACTATTGATTTTTAAAAGTGACGGTCCTGTCCGCAATTAAAAATCGTATTCTTATTTTTGCTATGAAGAAATTTTACTTTACTTTTAAATTACTATTGTTTCAAAGACTATTTAGACATTATACATACCTATATCAAGTTATTTATTTTAATATTTCTGTAGGATTTACATTTGTTATAGTTTTAAAATATCTAGTAATAGATATAGTCAATTTATATAGGTTTATTGTATTAACTATGTATAATATAGGTACAGTAGAGTGTACTATAGTGCTCGAATCGGAAAAATAGAAGAAGAGGTAAGTACAATGAATGGGCTTTCGATAAACAAGCGTTCCAACAAACTATGTGTAATTCGTACAGGGTCGAGGTGACGATCCCTCACTCAAGAAATAAATTGAACAAAAATCTAGTCCAGTCGGCACAAAAAAAAAAGTCGATGACCTTTTTTTGGAAAAACAAGTCTTTGACTACCCCCCACAAATATTTTTTAGCACCGGTCCTGAACTCGTATACTGTAAAAAACAATTTGTATATAGATGAGGATGCTCTCAAAATATTATACAAAAAGTTGAGGAACTCTGTCCCTTTGCACCCCCCCCCCCAAACAATTCGAGCCTACATTTTATTTTTTATTTTTATTGCAAATCCATTGTTATTACATAAAAATAAGTATTACATAATAAACATAAAGATTATCTACCTTCTAAAAGCAAGCTTGTATTGAAGGTAATTGAAAGCGACAATTTACTTACAAATAATAATTAAAGGAAAAAAAAGGAAAATAAAAATAAATAATGTGTACGCGATAACTGCTTGTAAACGTTATATATAACTATTTAAAGTACAATATAATAAGCAGTTATCAATAGTTATTTTAACATTTTTATGGTTATCGATTATATATTCTTTTTAATAATAACAGGCATAGAATTAAAATAGGAATAGGACCTAGGCAGTCCATGAATTTTTGACCAAAAGATTTTTTAAAATACTTTACTTTAACGTATATATATATATATATATATATATATGTGTGTGTGTGTGTGTGTGTGTGTGTGTCATTATATCACTATATGTTATAATATACATTATATTATACGCAAAATGTTTGTAACAATAAAATATAAATATATGATTATATTTTTTAATAATATACGTACGCCATTAAAAAACGTGCAACATGTAATAATAATGAAATAACAACTCTTCTTTATTATTATTATTATTATTATTATTACTGAACAAAGAATGAAAATACTAAAAAGCACGAATACTGCATAGCGAATTTTAAAATCACGAAACTGACTCGCGAATCATATTGCCACTGTTCGAAAAACACGCGAGTTTATACCGCGGGAAGGTATATATTTTATTATTCTTTCTCGTGTACTAAACAATATATGTATAGGTACATACATATATAAATGTATAATACACGTATAATTTTGTACCTACTTTATAGTTTATATTATATAGGTATAGTTCATTAAAAAATTGGTGTGCAGTAGGTATCTATTTTAAATTTAACCTAACCTACTGGTGTAGAGAATTAATCGATACGAAAATAAGCTTTTTTTTGGGGGGCAAGTAATAATTAAACAACATTTTTTATACTGGAATTTTAGTACGATAATGTATAGAAACCTAAAATAAAATATTTATCAGTTTGGTGTTGTACATTTTCAATTGGTGGTCTTCATGTAGTTTTACTTGAATTTTTGATCGTGTACGCTGTCAGTGTATACAGTGAACTAAACAATTTTAACTGCACAAATGGCTCGAGTGATTTCAGGCATATACAGGCCCGGTGCTAAAAAATATTTGTGGAGGCCGTCAGAGTAATTTTTCCAATAAAGTTAATAAGTGAAAAAATCATCAATGAACTGTCGAAATTCTTCCTTCAAAACGGTAAATAAGCAAAAAAAAAAAAAATCTCATTTTTTCATCTACTTTTTTTTCTATGCCGACTAGACTTGATTAGGTTCAATTTATTTCTCGAGTGAGGAGTTGCCACGTAAAAAAATTTTATAATACTTCTCCTCAAAACATAAAATAATCAAAAATCAACTTTTTCTCCATTTCGCCAACTACAATCCTAATAATTTATAGTTTGCCGACTTAAAATTTCAAAATACTTCATATACGTGAGTGAATAAGCAAACAAAAAAAAAAGGGTTTCGACTTTTTCTACTATTTGCCAACTGAACTTAATTTTACCGACTGCTTTCCGAGTTGGGGGGGATGAGACATCTCTCTCCTAGGGATGACCCTGAATGTCCCATTTCGGACTCCTGTTGGTATCCTCTAGGACTCTCTGTGCTACTAAGCCCTATATAGTAATTTTAAATTAAATATTATTTATAGAAGCATATATATATATTAACGTATATATTATATAGATTCTATAGTAATCTATAATAGATTATATAGGTAGAATTAAAAAAATGTACAGACATTACAAATTTAACTAAATAAATTATATCATATTGAATGGATTTCATAATTAATATTATCATTAACTTTAAATACACCGTAATATATATATTTAATAAATTCCCAGATAATCCAGTTTCCCTGACTTCCTCTGTTTTCTAGGCATCTATCTAGCTGTAGCTAATACATCGTTTGGGAAAAATTTTAAATTAATATGAAAATCTAAAGTCCAGAGTAAGACTATATTATAATTTTTTTGAAATATGTAAAACTATAAAACAGTTTCCTTTAAATTTTTTGACTTAGGACTCTCAGTTCATTTTTACTGGTATGGTATAATTATGTATCTTGTACACAATTTATAAGTGTTAATTGCTCTATTTGATATATATAGGTACACGTGAAGTGTAGGTACACTGTACATATATAATCGAAGAAAATGTTTTGGAAAATACGAAAAAGAACCATAACCTAATTAAGTATCCATAATAGGTATTTAGAACCACATAAAATCCAAGATTGTCTGAACATGTTATTATTATGATATTAGATTCTGAGCGTAGAGAGGAAGCTATAGTGATTTTACAATGAACTGCATGTCTAGTAGGTATGTTTATTTTTTCTTTCAGTTAACAAATTTTTGAGCAGAAGGAGCCGTGGAGATGCATTGACACTAAACACAGTATTTTTCGATGTTCCCAGTACGTACATTCTTTGAAAGAAAAACTTTTTTTTATACGGTGTATATAGGTAGACATATACTGTATACATATATATACAATGTATACAATATACAATATATACATACTATGTACACTATACATAAATATACCTAGACTATCTACCATATAGTGTATGACTTACACCGTATATACATACCTACTTATATACCTACATTACTGACATTTTAATATTATTATATTATGATTTATATTTTATTATATTTGTTGGCTACTAAAGTGCGATTTTCGAGTTATTAGAATTCAACAAAGTGTGTATCTGGCTACAATAAATGGCATGTTTATTCGGATAATATACTATGTAATATAGGTATACTGAAATAATACAATATAGGTATGGTGACATTATAAAATTTAAAAATTAAACTGTAATTCAAAGGAATAAATTGAATTTAATTATATATTTTTACTTAGGTATATGTGTAAATTTCCTCACCACCTTCGCTAAAATAATAAAACTTTATAAGAGCATGAGGTATTACACGTGGCGCGTTTTTTTTATAGTGGTATCCCCGTTAAGGCCTAATCCACTTAAAGCAGAGTGTCAATTATTTGTAAAACGAAAGATATAAAATGAATAAATTTAAAATAAAAACAATAAACATTACATTTTTTTCAACAAGATAAATACCAAGTGAAATAGATAAATAAACAATAGTAGATGGATAGATTATATTATGGTAATAAGCTAAAAATAACCTAAAATATATTTGAAGGTTAAAGTTAGATAAATTCTAGAAAACATGAACTTATTCAGTAAATCAATTTGGGTTTAGGCCAGATTTAGGTACTGTAGATACATTAATATAGTATCCCGATATATATATATTATATTATAATGTTAAATATAGGTAGGTACTGGAAAAAAAATATAAATAATAATAATAAATAATCAATATTATAATATTCCTAGATTTTTCTAAAATATTTTATACAGTTAACCATGAAGTGCTTTCAAGTATATTACCTAAGTTTTCGTATAACTAATAAAAACTTAAATGGTTTTCCAGATACTTAAGGACAGAACAAAAATGGTTATATTAAACGATTATGTACTAAGATATTAACTAAAAATGAATTGCGGAATACCTCAAAGAAGTATCTTAGGATCATTAATGTATATAAACAATGTATGCAATTTGGAAATTGATTGATACAGATGATAACTAGGTACTTGTTTATTGTTTTCCGATACATGGGTCAAAAATTTAATTTCTAAAAGAATAACTTTGGATTTTTATAAAACTACCAAACTACCAGTTTTTTTCAATTATAATAATTGGTCAGGTTAATTCTTTTGAAGAAATAACAATTTATAACTATAGTCTATAATAATAATTAATATAACCTCAATAGTTTACTAATTAAACAAATAAGTAAGGTGAGATATTTAAGTCAAATTTTTGATCAAAATATTAAATGGTACCTACATCTATCTAGGAAAATTATGCTAAAATGATATTGCTAAAAAAAAATATTTCTTCCAATTAATCCTTTAAAGTTATTTATTCCTCTAAAAATTACGAAGCCTTTACAAATACAAAAAGAAAAAAAGAAGATAAAATCTATCTATATAAAAATGATAAAAATGATTTAAATGCATCTAAAAGAATAAATTATAAAACAGTGCCGCAACAGTTGGGCGTGCAAGGTGTGCGTTGTACAGTGTACACAGGCCCTTTCAACTCTTAAGGGCCTTCAAATTGAGATTCATTATTGAGAATTCGGATGTATAGATTCCCCATAACTATTTAAAATATTATATTTTTTTACGAATATTTAAAAAAAAAATGTATTCTCAATATATATTCGAATACTTTTAGAATACATATTTTTTTTTGCTATTAATTTTAGTCAATATTGAGAATGCTGAATGGTTGTCGGTTTGGTACACATATGACTTACTTACTATCTGGAAAAAAATATAAAAATATAGTGAGATAATACCTCGTGATGGGATGGGAAGGGGTGACATGTAAAAATAATGAAAAATTACAATTCAAAAGTATTTTTTACTTAATAAAAAATACGAAAAAAAGTATTTAAATAGTATTGGAATACAAAAAAAGTATTCAAATACTTTTATTCGAATACTTTACAAGACTAAGGGTTACCTATTTCTCATTCTTTTTTTCGTTAATGCGTAAAGCCAAACTTTTTTTATTTCATACGCGTTTTCATTAATATGGGAAAATATCACCATAGAAACTGATAAGTGATATGTTTATGGGATGATATACTATACTATAGCCTATAGTAAATTGTAACGGCAATATATGTTCTGTGTATTAGGTATATTACCAAAAAAATAATTTCAATAAACTTACATGACTTTTCAAATATCGATTGGTGATTTGACGAAGAACACCGGACTATAAGATCCGTGGCGAAGAAGAAATAAAACGATTAACTCGTAGATTTTTAATAAATACAGATGATGGAATCTATGGTTTTAGAAAATGCATTGATAATAAAACAAATAATGAAGAATTATGACAATTAGAAAATTGAATACAAACTATTATGCCAGTTTGATATATCTACAGCTGAATATGAGGGTGAAAGAGGGTTTAGTCAAGATTAATTTAATATGTTCAGATTTTAGGTCTAGGTTATCCGTAAAAAAAAATTCTAGTTCAATTCTAATTCTATGTTTCCATTGTGCAATATGGTAATCAATAATTATTGTTATGTATAGCTGAAATTTAAAAAAATTAAAAAACCTATCATAGTAAAACAATTTCGATCAGAATCGAATACAATTTTTCCTACATAATTTGTATTTTGTATTATGTTATATATATATACCGTATTATATTTGTACGAGTACGTAATATTGTAGAAAAATGTAATATTATTAAAGTATTTATGTAATGTCGGTGAAAAAAGTACATAAAAACGGTCGTAATACCTATATACAGGTAGTCTTTAACCGGGTAAGAAACATTAAAATGCCTGAAAATAATTCCTCGCATGCGAGTCTCAGATTTAATAGTTGCGGCACTGATAACTATATATTAGGTATATAATATAATATAATATAAATGGAATAAGATCACCGTGAAAGATTGTCCGTCGAATCGTGCAGGTTTTTGTTGAACTTTTTCTTCGTGACATATAGGTAATATCCTCAATGGACATATTGGCCGTCAGTATATATTATGTTCCATCTCCAGAAGAATTCCACTGACGTCTTTCCGGTCCATTCGGATATATATCTGCAGATATTCTGCATTCGTGATGTAGGTACTTACCTATACAGGTTCGTCCACCGTTTTCGTTAACCGCTTTCCGTCTTTTTTTTTTTGAATGATTAATGCTGAATAAAAATATTATATAAGGTATTTAACGAACAATTATTTAAATTAAAAAATTATTATTGTAAAATTGATTTATGAAAACACTTCGAAAAAAAAAATACACTTAAAATTATACTAGAAAAAAACTCGGAATACCGTTGAACAATATTTTAACGAAAATTAAAAATAATAGACATCACAGTGACTATGTGTACCTACTGCAGATACACACATAATTTTGTTTGTTTGAATATTTTAAAATATCTAGTCGGCCAGCGTAGTTTTTTTTTTATTAATATTGTGTATCAGCCAACGCATTATCATACAATATCATTTTATATATATATAAAAGCGGAACTACATTTTTCACGGAAATAAATAAGTACCTAGATATAGGTAGGTAATTTATTTTTGTTAGGTAAGTACACTTTTGGCTCCGTTAAATTCTTTTTTTTATCTTTTAGAAATGACTACGTACCTACCTATTATCATTGCTATTTCATATTTAATATATCCACTACCAGAATCCTGCTCGTTGAGGGGAAGTGCTTTGATGCTTTGACTCCCTACTGACTGGATTTTTTTATCTTGATTTACAAATAAAAATCCTTAAAAGAAATTTTTTTTTGGCTTAAGTCTAGTTTACCACCCCAGTCACGAATTTCGATTTTTTTTTTTTTTTTTTTAATCGATAGTATTTTAAATACTGATTCTAAATATGTAAAAATAAAATTGCGGAAACTAATGGTTAAAATATTATAGCAATTTTAAATAATTTTTGTACTATCAAAAACGACATATTTTACGTTGCGATTTTGTATAAAAAATGTTGTTTTTAACAAATTCGCGAAACCTATTTCTTTTTTGTTTTAAAGTAACAAATTACTTAAAATACTATCTAAATACTAAATACTACTTTAAATACTTAAAATACTATCGATTAAAAAAAAAAAAAAATTGAAATTCGTGACTGGGGTGGTAAACTAGACTTGTTCCTTTTTTTTTTTTAAATACTGTAAAATTGATTTAGGTATAACCTTCTTCTATGCGGTAGGTACCTACGACCTACCTATATTTCGGAATAAATAATTTGGTCTTCGGGTTTCGCGAGTAGGTATAGTTGATCGTATAATTTTACCGGGTTTCGAGTGTAAGACGTAATATAGTCTACAATTATATTTGCTTTTCGTTTTACAGTATAGGTACCTACCTACTTATCTTATTTGATTTAATGCTAATTTTAATCCATTTTATTATAAGAAATTTATATATTTACCTACCTACTTTTGTTCCGATAACGATGACACAAAGACTAAAAACAATTCTGGGCATTAACGAATTAACAAGTTAAAAGTTAAGCTGACTGCAGTTAAGTTAATTTTAACTTTGATCTTTTTTTGGTTAGGTAGTAACTTTTAAATAACGAGTTACTTTTAATTAGAACTCAGTAGGTATAAGTTAATTTTGAAACAATTGATACATTTTGATTTCATATTTTGTTTATTGTCAAAATGGTTGAATAAAAATAAAGTTATTTTTGTCGTTTCGAATGTAGTTATTACATTATAATAATAATTCTTATTATTAATTATTTCCCTAAAATATAAATAAAACAAGAATACCTATATAATATTAAATAATAATTTCAGCGTAAAATAAATTGAGGAATAGGTATATTAGATTTCTCACCAATAAACAATATTTAGGTAGAAACTAAATTGCAACGAGCAATTTCCATTTGTTAGAATTTTGAAGAAAATAATAGGTGTAGGTACCTAGGTAGGCATACGTACTAATTAAACATTTTTATGAACCTATTTGTTGTTAATTTTAATAATAATTATTATAAAATATATATTGTAAAATTTTCAATAATATTATAAGTGATTGTTAAAAAATTAAAAATCCTACTTAAAGTAAAAAAATAACAGTATTTCCAAAAAAATAATAGATACCTACCTACTTAATATTATACTTATATATCTCAAATGTTATACTGACTCGTTTCTATTAACTTAGATTAACTCTATTAACTTATTAACTTATTTTAGATTATAGTATTATACATTATTGTTTATTAACAGGTAGGTAATATTGTTTAATTAAAAGTAAAAAAAAAAAAAACCATACATACATATGTGTTTTTTAATCAATGATTAATGAACTATTACATTTAAGTTACATTATTTTTTCAAAGTTTTCATTGGATATCCTACCCCTTTTTTTTGTCAATATTGCACCAATAATACCACCAAAAATCATCAGATAATGACAATACAAAAATAAAAATAAAGTATGAAAAGAAGTATTTGAATTTCTGCAAAAATACAAAAAAAAAAAAGATTTACAATACTTTTTAAACACTCCCTCTTGATTGTATTTAAAAAATATTTTAAATACACCAGACATATTCAAATACTTTACAACACTGTTTATCATACATCGAGTGATTACAACACACCAAATATTATACATAATATGCATATAACAATATTATAACATTAATATGCACGAGGAACAAACCAGCCCCTGAAATATTCTTGATTTTCGTACTACACATTTAATCCATTTTTTTCTTTGAATGACCTATTTTTATTTATTTTTTTTGTCAACATTATAATATTATAATATTTCACCCACAAGTCGCTATACGTATTTAGGTAGTTAATTATCATTATTTATTATAAATATTAAAATAAAATACAAATATAACTCTTAATAGTAGAACTTTTTTGTTAAAAATATCACGAAAATTGTTAGATTTTTATATACTTAAGTGGTCCTATTGGTCAGTTTCACTTTCTATTATTGGGTAATTTTGATATTTGTTTAAAAAGATATAAAAAGTTCCATTTTCTTCACATTTTTGAGGGAGTTATATACTCCCTCAAAAATGCACTTAAAGAAAAGGTATTTAGTTGGTTTTTAAAAGAGGAACACTTAAAATATGCTTCTTTAAAAAGATTTTTTGATAACTATATTGTATAGCCCAATATTAAAAAACATTTTTTTTTTTTTTTTGTTATATCAAACTTATGAAAAGTTCTTTGCAGAAGCACAGTAAGTAGTCATGATTTTTATTTTAATGTATAAACTATGTTTCTGCAATAATTGTGTACTGCGCTGTGCACACGTAGGGTTAAACCTTGTTTTTACATGACAAAATTACACATACAACAATGCATTACGTTAGGTAATATATGTAGGTACCATATATATTTGTACTATTTTTATTGCCCCTCACAAAATTAATGTGGGTGAGATACATTGATAATACACATATTGTGTATTGTCTATGGTCAGATACTAGTTTTTGATTCATTATTAAAGTATTGAGTGACCTGACTAAGATAGGCGAGTTAATGAGAATTTATTAACAGGTCTTAATCAAAAATTAAATACATAATACACATATTATATTACATAATATATATCACATCTTTATATGGTTGGTGTTCAAAATGC
The DNA here is from genome assembly GCA_025469235.1 of Pemphigus obesinymphae. Taxonomy (NCBI): domain Eukaryota; kingdom Metazoa; phylum Arthropoda; class Insecta; order Hemiptera; family Aphididae; genus Pemphigus; species Pemphigus obesinymphae. The sequence continues at coordinate 19,856 of JAIPRL010004372.1, read as the reverse complement.
AATTTTAAAATAGAATAATGTCTTATAGATTGATTTTTGAAAATGTTATATTGTCTGTCTAATGATGTACCTACATAGAACCAACTTATAATGATAATTGTTGTTTAATGATTTTAGGTGATTCCTGGTTTGTACATTGGAAGTTTTAGAGACTCAAAAGATTTTGCTCAGTTAGAAAGTAATCAAATAACTCATATCATTTCAGTACTGGATGCACCAAAGAAAATTCATCAAGTGGGTACCTACGTATTTTTATTTTTTAAATAATGAAATTATAAAAATATCTGTTTTTTTTTTTTTTTTTAATTGTTGATTTATTTCAGGATAAAAACTATTTGTGCATTGAAGCAATTGATAGTCCTGAACAAAATCTTATACAATATTTTCAAATTTGCAATGATTTCATACATAAAGCTCGTCTAAAAAGTCAAAATGTTTTAATTCATTGGTAATGATAGTATCTGTAAGTTTTTAAACATTTTAATGAAACTATCAATATTGTTTTAGTTTGGCTGGAATGTCGAGAAGTGTAACAATAGCTGCTGCTTATTTAATGTCAGCCACTACTATTAAATTAAAACATGTTCTCCGACTTTTAAAAACATGTCGATCAATTGCAAGTCCTAACGAAGGATTTAATAAACAACTCCAATATTATGAGTGTAATTATTTATTAGAAGTACGTAATCATTTATATTAGTTGTGTAAGTAGTTGGTACTTTGTTAAATAGTATAACTATGGCACCATAATGTAGTGATAATCCATATTATTTTTTGTATAAGAAACATTTGACATTTAGAAATATTCAACATTTTAATTTAATGTTATAATAGAAAATGAAATGTCCTTAAATATCTAAAAAAAATTATATATCTTTTAATAATTCTCTATAAATGTAAGTCTTGAGAAAGTAGTTTCGGAAAATTAAAATTTGTAAAAACTGATCAACTATAGGGCAATTACCTTAAAAAAAAAAAAAAAAAACCAAGTACTATATAGATAAAAAATATTATTAAACTATAAGTTATATGAAGATATTATGATTAAATGTGGATCTAAGGGAGTATGTACCCCCTCCAAATTCTAAAAAAAATATATACTTTTATTATATTATATCTTAATTTTTCTCCTTCACTTTCTCCCCAATTATCTATCATATTATATTATAAGCATAATATTGGATAAATATGGGTATCTACAAAATCACTCAATAGTTTGTGGAGTATTTCTGGATATTTCCTGATTATAATTTAAACTATTACTTTTTATCACGGTTTAAATAAAATAATGAAAAATGTTGGAATTTAATTGAAAGAAAATAGAAAAATATATTATAATATACACAAACATTTAATTTAAGAATACAAAATAAAATAGGATATTTTATTAAGATAATAAAATATAATCATTATGACTTTCTGTAATACAATAATAAATATATACCTATTTGATAAACATTAATCATTTAAAAGGCATAAATCATAATACTAAAACCGCAAAACACAATTCAATTGCAGAAAAATGGTTTATGTTTAGTATTTTTAAATTAATTTTAATATGAATGCATGCAAAAAAATCAATACTATTAAACTGAATAAATAAAATTACTATATACAATAATATTATATTTTAAAATGTAAACAATTTGTAGATAAATTCAATACAAAACCATAAGTTTACTTACTTGATTTACTGAAAATCAAAAATAAGTATTGATAGGAATAATCCTATCAATATAACTATGAAATTAAAACTGTGTTTGTTTTGTTTTAGGAAAGAATTAGATTAAAATCTTTAAGTCAATCTAATAATCAATTTATAGCAGATGAAGAATATTGTAAAAGAATCATTCATAGTGGAGAAGATTATAAGAAATAAGAAATTTATATACATATATATATAATATTTAAATTAATAACTTATGCAAAAACAATCAATATAATTTTAGAATAAATATTAAATACTCAATAACACACTTTTTAATTATAAATAGTTAATTTAATTAAATAAAATATAATGGAAGACCAATCAAAGAGAAATTTCTTAAAAGTGAAAAAAACATAATATCTTTACATTGTTTTAAAAATAATTTAAACTTATTAAATATAATACTTATTCATTTGACTTTATTAATCTTCGAATACCACGTCCTGGCGCTTTAGGTTTACTGAATTTTGGCTTATTTGATTCTGTTTCTGGGTATAGTTCATCTAATAAATATTTTTCATTGATGACATCATCATTATCAATTTCCAACTAAAAAAGTATAATATAATGTTCAATTAATTTGTCATAAATAGGCATATTATAGTTACTTACTTTTTTATGAATTTTTAATTTATATATGTTTTCTAACTCTTCGATAAATGGTGATTTGCAACTTGAGTACAACATTCTCACTTTTATAGGACATGAGTATCCTGGCATTGAGTAAATGAAAACTAAAAATTATTTAAAAAAATATTTAATTAATAATTAAATTGATTTTTATGTACATATTATGTATTAATGTAGTATAACATAAATGATTTAATTATTATTTATTATACACAATAAGTTTAGAATACAACAATGATAATAACAATTGTATACATTTTTCAATTTTGACTTTGTAACCACATTCACTAATATCTAATATAAGCAATTATGTATTAAATTTTAACTTTTGTACTTCATATTGATATATTTTATTATATTTAAATTTTATATAGTTAAATTTCATTGATATATTTATTTATTATTAATAAATGGGTAAATATTAGGGCTGGGCGTTTATGAATAATTGATAATTGATTGTGAGTTGCATTTCGATTAATCGTATAATCAAAAATAATCTAACATTATCAATAAATCAACTTTTTTTGTTTAATTGAATAGTTATAATAATCAAAAATTTTAGTCAATTCAATAATCGTAATTTTAATAAAAAAAAATTTGATTATTTAGAGAATTGTAAAAACTTAAAAAATTCTTCTTACGATGATCTAATTGTTAATAATAATATCATATTATGATGGTATGTCGAATTTATAATCACAAGTAGATACCTACCAAAAAATAAACCTATACTGAGATTATTTAATTATTGACGATTATTGGTGATTATTTTAAAAATGTAAAAAATTAATCCGATAATCGCCCAGCTCTAGTAAAGATCCTATTTTACAAGACAAAAAAAAAATATCATAAAGCATTTGGCTGTATATATTATATAGTATAGTATTATAGTAAGTATATTATACTAGCTTAATTAACAGGCTTCTCTCAGTTAAGGTGTGAAATGTAATATTATCTGACCAAAATTAATATTAGAGTTCTAAAATCTTGTCAGAAATGTAAATAAAACGGGCTATATGGCTTATCTGTGCATCAGGAACTCCCGTGTTCACTGAAAATCCACAATATTATTCGTTGTCATAAACCTATCGGGTTCATATATTTATAATTGGAATGTTTATAGCTTTGAACGGGTTGGATTACATTTTCCCTTTATTTTTAGTTCATAGTTTGGGTTGAATAAAAATTAAAACCAATTTCTCTCCATCCTAATAAAGGTCAAATTTAGACAAATTCTTTTTAACATTTTAGTTTTCTATGATCAGTTGAATAAAAATACTTCCTCCATACTTAAAGGTTAAATTTAAGTGTCTTACCCCCCCCCCCCAGTACTTTTATCTACATAGTAAGTCATATGTATAACAGGTTTTATTAAATTTCTCCTGACATTCCATAATGTGGAACAATTTACATGTATTTTCTTTGGAATTAAATGGTTAACTATTAGCAATTTTACTATTTTTTTCAAAAAAAATTAAAATTTAATAATTTAAATGTTCATACCAAGAAAACTATTAAACTAGAACACTGTGTTTTAAGCATAATGTTTTATCTTTATGTTTTAAGATCACTCCATATTATATATTATGTAATTTTTCTTTGTTAATTTCATTTATTTAATTTATATATGTTATCTGTATTTTAAAATTTTGTAACAATCATGTTTGAACGTTTACACTGTGTTATATAAGCAACTCGACTGACGAGCAGTATGCTTCAATAAAGTTGTTTCTCTTTCTTTAATATAGGAAAATTATAGACACCTATAATAAAATGTATAGAAAAATAATATAGATTTTAAGTTCAATAAAATGTAGTTAACATCTAAAAGAAACAGAACTGTATATAATATATATATCTAAAAGCACAGAAAAAGAAAATGTTATAAAATCAATAGGTATTGATATTATATTATATATATTCTAATGTAGCGATTCATTTAAAAAATATAATTATATAAATATTAAATGGAATTTAAATTTACTTACAAACAGCATTTGTTTGGGTATCATTTATTTTGTGTTGATACATATAAAGATGGTACCTAGCATCATTTTTAGGAACTTTGTCATTGAGAGAGTTGGCAGATATATTGCCCGATGTGGCTAATTCAATACTTTCTTTTGTCATATCTAATAAAAATGAAAATAATAAAAACAATTAAATATGATAAAAATGAATCTTGTGAATTTTTACAATACCAATGTAAAATTGCACATAATTTATTTCACTACTATCCACAAATGTTGAAAGTGCTGCAACAGCAGCAACAGACATAGGAAATTTAATACCAGATACTGTCTGTGAACGACTATCTACAGATACTGATGTACTATGTCCAACCTCAGCTTTTCGGATTTCTGCCATTTCTTCTTCGCGAATTGTTAAGGGTGCTGGTGCTTTTTGGGATAATCGACTTTGCTCCAGTCCATCAAGGGTAACATCCATCTATAAAAATAAAAAATTGACTTAAATTATTAAAACATTATATAAAATTGATTCTTAAACTACCATAATGGTTCCATGAAGTTCTTCTTTAATTTTAGCACTACCAAACTCTTGTTTGAGTGTAGCTTTTGTAGACGCATACAACATTTTTTGTCGAATGGGTGCTATATCTGGGCACCAACTTATAAGCAACCAATCATAATTTTTAGTATCACTTTTCACGTCAAATCTAAATATTGAATGTACATAATTTAATTTTGGTAGCTATTAAGTAAACATTAAATTATAATAAACATATACCTATATAATAGATAACACGGTATTTCTGGTAATATAAATTGTTTGATAATTTTTTCAAAATCGTCTTTCCATGACTTATGGTGTTTTTCATGACCAGATAAAGCTAGTTCCTCTGAAATATAATAAATATATTATTAATAACGAACTAGATTATGAAAATTACAAGACAGTAATATAAAAGTGATAGGTAGTATTCTATTAAGTATTTATTTAAAACTTTTTACATCTTGACCTAGATATTATAATGCCATGCGAGATCTCACTGATTTACATAAAATTACTTTATTGATTCATTTATGACATGAGTAGTTAGTTGTTGAGATGTTAGAGTGATGCCGTCTTCTTGTTTATTAATATTTATCATCCCACCCACTTATTTAAGTATCCAGATCAGCTAGTTAGAATTAAAGATGAAATTATTATTATATACTTTTCAAATATATTTATAAATTAAAATGTACACCTATTTAATTTGGTTTAGACTATATTAAAAGCCAAAAATGACTACAGAAAAAGCTACTTTCAGTGGTATTAACAAAAACTTTAATTACAATCTTTCAGCAAAAAGTTATTATCCTTTGCATTGCATTCATCTATTTGTTATTCTAGGGGATGTAGTACTTGACTCGGTTGTCTTTGTTTGACACACAAGGAACATAGTAAAATTGGGTTTTGTATTTCCAATTTTGTGTACAGCAAGTTGGTTTTAGGATATGATGGGCTTTAATCATAAATTATAATTAATAAAGAGAACATATTCTATGATACCATTTAATTTTAAGTTTTTTTTAAGTATAAGAATAACATGATAATTCAATTATGAATATTTTACTTAAAATTAAATTTATTGAAAAATATAATTACTAGGTACCTACATATTATAGATTATAATTTCTTTATTAATTATAATAATTATAGGTTAATAGGCTATAATTTCCAAAAATTAATTTTTTACTTGAGACTTTTAAAAAACAAAATCTGATTTTACTAAGTTACATGAGTGTCAAAGACAATTGAGTCCGACACATTAACACTCCTTAACAATTGAAATTTTGTATAAAATTTATATGTTTAAGATTCAATGTATCCACAAATTTAAACAGTTGCTCAGAAAAATACAAAATTAACTGAAACTATTAGATATATTAATTTAGAATATGAGTAATGAACATATTATTAAACAAATTGGACAGGAGCCAAAATAAGACGAGACATTTTTTTTAAGACACTTGATATCTATGCTTATAATCTAAAAAAGTAATGTTTTCTAAAATTTAAATAAACGGATACTCATTATTATTGATATTTCATTGAAATTAAAATTAATATGGTTATACATTGGATAAAAATTATGAAAATTAATTGCACCTTTTTTCTTCAAATTAACCTCAATAACTTTTTTTTGTTGTTGTTGAAAATTTTGTTTCATATTAGGATACCTAGTTTTGGATTTAGATTTTATGAAAAAACTTTAGAAACAGACAAAGTTAAAAGTGAAGTAAAAATTAATTACATACATTTTATTTATAGTTATAAAGTTAGAAGTTTTTTGTATGCATTAATCATGAAAATACCTAATTAATTTATTGTAAGAGAAATGAGTATTACATATCATTTAAATATTTTTTTTCATTTTTCATAATACATAATTAATCTGGTACTAGGTATATGCTAAATCTATGTATTTAAATAATTGACTAACCGTCTACAATGGATACTTTGATGGCTCGAATGCTTTTGTCGGATGCAGCTTTGCTGAAGAATTTTTTTAAAGCATCATTAGCTGAAACATATACAACATATATAGAACACCATATTTTGTATTTCTGTTGATTTGTAAGCAATTCAAACATGGCATTTAAAGGATGCAAGACCGATGATTTTCAACAGTAAAAACACACCTTTGCAAAATTATTAAAATGGGGTTTTTAAGTAATTTTAAAGTAAAACACCTATTATCAAATCAATTAAGGGCAAAATTTTGGAATGAATCTTATTTGAGATTTTTAATTTGTTAAAAAAAATCCATTTTTAACAGTTTTGCATAAATATGTTTTTTTCAAAACAAATATCATACACAATAATAAAAAGTGGTAGATGTAAACACAGGACCAATTTCAAATTACTTTTTAACTGTATTTAAATATTTTTAAAAATTTCTTAAAAATTGCCTATTCACAACCTCTTATAAAAATTAACTATAGGTACATGAAGAAAAAACAAGCCGAGAGAACTATTATTGTATGTTTTTGTATTTACTATTAATTTTAAACAAAAATCCATTATCAGGTAATGAAACTAGGTATACCTACCTGTAACTATACCTATATTATACTCTCATTTTTTTCTTTATGTACCTAGGTACCTAAATTTAGTTATGCATATTTGATTTACTAACGAATATTTATTGATAATTTTTTTTATACAAATATTTTCATCAGAACATACCTTTGATTCCGGTTTGGTGCGACATTTTTTTATCCTTCGTAAATACAACGAATTCTGATTGTACGTGTGTCGACGCTGTGACGGAATTCGGTCGTCGGATAGTCAACGACGTCCACTGATTACCTGTATCGGAATTCCAGTGTTAATGACCAGTAATAATAATTAATAAATAAATAATGGCGAGTAACATACTATGGGTATTGGGTAAGCACTAAGCGTAATCTTGAGAACAGTAATTACAGACTACAGTACGTAATCTAATGAGTGCAGAGCGATTGCAATTTGCAATGAACAATGATAATAACAATATAATAATAATAATAATAATAATAATAATGACGACGACAGTGATAAGCATTGTAATCTACGGTAAGTGATAAGAGAACGTTTGGTCGCTACGCTTTGCAGCCGTGTTTCTCGATCGGTCCTTTGTGTTTTGTACCGAACTCGTTTCCCGCCCAACACTGGACGATCTCCCGCCCAGTCCGCCATATTATTATTCATGTTGTCGTTTGTTTACTGTGTTTATATCCGTTCAACCAGTTGACGTAAACCGTTGATTTCGTTTTCGTAATATTTCGCCGTAGTTGATTTCGTTGATCAATATACGTTGTTAATTTTTTTTTTCAAAATTCACATTTCTCGTCCAATGCCGCGTATGACGATGCTTTTTGCCGCCGCAAAGCCCGAACGCACGACCGCTTAATCTGCAAGACCAAAAGGACGTCCCCGTTATCACACCGATTTGTGGGAAATTCTATTCACACAAGTAAACAAAACTGACTGTTTTATTTCTTTTTAAATCGTTACATGCGTATTCAATTTCAAACATGTATTTGTAAATGGTCGAACAATGTTGTTTTAGATATTCAATTCATAGTACTAGAGCCCTCCAGTCATTATGTTCTATTCACACTTTTCGTTGTCCAAAAAAGGGCCGCTTGCCCGTATTTGGTTGGCTGCCCATTGGGACAAGAAGTTAACCAAAGCCCAAGTATTTGAAACCAACATTGAAACATCTGTCGATGGAATACTTCAACCAAAGGTGAGTGACGTTTACGCTATATGTTAATACCTTTGGAATGTTTACTGATTGTACTGATTTAGGTCAAAATGGCTCTTCGGACATCCGGACATCTTTTGTTGGGTGTGGTCCGAATTTATTCACGCAAGGCAAAGTATTTACTTGCTGATTGTAATGAAGCATTTGTCAAGATTAAAATGGCTTTTCGGCCAGGCATGGTTGACCTACCCGAGGATAATCATATAGCAGCAGCTAATGCTATTACACTTCCAGAAGTATTTCATGATTTCGATACAGCCATGCCAGACTTAAAGTAATAATTATAATTATAATATACATATAGATAATTAATTATAATAATTAATTTTAATTTAAAATATAACACCTTACCTACCTGCTTATATTTAATTTTTTTTTATAGTGATGTTGATATTGAAGCTCAATTCAGTCTTAATCAGTCTAGGGCTGAGGAGATTACTTTGCACGAAGATTATAATATTAGTTCCATGGTTTCTAAAAATTCTGGATTTGATCAAGGATTTGGATTCTCTGAAGTTGAGAATTCTGACATACTTCGTCACGGAATTGAACATTCTCTGCTATTTAGTGACGGTGTTGACCATTTAATAAATCGTGATAAAGAACCCATCCCTTCAACATCTGCTGGGTCTGGAATTTTAAGCCAAAATAGTTTGGCAATAGATGCTCCAATTAGAGATGATGGTTTTGGTGGTAATATTGGTCAAGTTATCACAGATAACTTCTTTCAAGCTGGAGGTTTGTTTGATGATGTACCTGCAGCTCCAATGGAAGTTACTGATGGCCAAGGTCCTCCTAGTCCTCCACCATTCAATACACCTCTTCGAAATGATGATGATGATGATGATCACTTTATGCCTCCTAGTCCAGGCAGACAAAGTTCAGATGGTTCAAGACCAGCTTCACCTGTTAATTTGCCATTCCCTAATGCAGGTGCATTAGGTCTTATACCATCACCAACTCGTGATCAAACATTGATGCCCCCACCAGATATAGATATGCATGATATACAAGCATCGGAAGAACCTGAGCCATTAAATGAACAGATGAATACTTCTGTGGATCAAACTACTTTAGTACAAAATGAAGAAGAAAGTTTTGCTTTAGCCCCAGTTGATGCTAGTGCATTGAGGGGATTGCCAAAGACAAAACGAAAGCGAAAACTTATCGTAGATGAAGTGAAAAACATTTCGGGTGAAGAAATGAAAGCACAGTTAAGTGATACAACAGATATCGTAATCACATTAGACTTAGCACCACCTACTAAAAGACTAATGCACTGGAAAGAGACGGGTGGTGTAGAAAAGTTATTCGCTCTTCCAGGAAAGAATATACCAGCTATACCATTAGCTAAAGTAAGTTAAAACCATTTTATTGATATTACTTTAAGATTCTTAAAACATATTGTTTCTGATGATCTTTTTAGAATTACCAAAGACACTTAACAGCAAAAACTTTAACCAATGATGAACTAGATGGTGAAGGTGGTATTGAAGGAGATGAAGAAAATGTAGTATTACCTGCAATAGCAGGACCTATCCCTGCTCGCAGAGGTCGTAAAAGAAAGGTACCCCTAGATGAAGAAAATCAAAAACCAGCCAAAAAAGATGTTTTGCCACCTATACTGGAAGTACCTCAAGGAAATCAAGTTGTAAGTATATTTTATAAAATTATTTTCTGTTTTGAAGTTTGATAGATATCTAATAGTTGTATGAAATTAAATTATTACAATTAAAAAAAATATGTATAAACATAATGAAAAATATTAAATACATAATTTTTCAAATAATTAGGTATAATATTTATTTAAAAGTACAGTGTTTGAAATAGTTTAAATCCTGGTTTAAATATTATTTGATGAAAAGTATGTACCTAATATAATATATTATGTTCATAAATATATCATTTAGTTTTACTAATATTTTTTATTTTTTTTGTGTAGAGAAGTGTGAGTATGTTTTTGAGACAATTTCTATGATTTTAACATGTTGGGCAGTAGATAGAAAGATATATCAGAATGAGCGTAGCAGAGGTGAGAATGTTAAGGTGGATGAGTAGAGTAACTAGACAAAATAAGGAATTAATTATATAAGTTAAGTGGTAGTATAGGAATAGCTTCGATAGTTGAAAAAAATCAAGGAGAATGGATTGAGATGACTCGAGCAAGTATCGAAGAGGGAAGAGACAGTAAGATTGATAAAGAATATGTATTTTGATAAGAAGTGGTGAGGAAGGTTGAAAAAGAGGTGGGGAATGTAATGGAAAGTGATATGAGGAAGGTGGGAGTAAGTGAAAAAGATGTGGGAAATAGTTAAGTGGAAGTGTAGGATTAGGGTGGCTGATCCCAAATAGTTTTGATAGGTGAAGGAGAAGGAAGGAGACTTAGTTTTTACTAATAATAATAATATTTAAAATCTAAAAATTAAAATAATTAATAGGTAGGTACCTACTGAATGATAATTGAAATGTTTTAAATTAAATTTCATTATTTAATCATGTTACTATTAATATTGGTTTGGTTGTTTTTAGGAATCCATGGAAGTTGAAATTCCTGCACCTTTATCGGTTGCACCTCCTACTCCAGCTATCCCCGAAGAAACAGAACCCATTGAAATGAATCAAGAACAGCCAGTAGTTGAAGATCAACAATTAATAACATCACCATTAAATAATAGTGGACAAATGTTACCGCCTGGAACACCATTACATAATTCCACTGAACTAATTAATAATGAAGATCAGGTAATTATTTTTTTATGTAATTATACTTTATAAAAAGAATAATTGTATACAAACATTTAAAGTGGAAAATATATAATAAAAATAAAATATATACAAAAATTTAAAATATTAGTGTTAAAAAGCACTCACTGAGTACACCAATCATACTTATTTTTTTACTTATTTTTTATGTTATGGAGTTTTTTTTCAGTTGCGACCTATAATTAGAATTAATGGTTAGGAATTAGGGATTTTTAGTCTAGTCCCTAAAGTCGCAACTTTTGTAGATTATAAATTAAATAAAGTCACTATTTCAATTTATTTCTAATAGGTAGGTACATTATCAATTATCATGTAAAACATTTTTTTCATTATTAAATGATTTAATTAAAATAAATTGATATAATTAATAATTATAATATTTAAATTTAAATATAAAAATTGCAAATACAATTTTTAATTAAATATAGATTTTAAATTTCTATAGAAAAACCAAACTTTGAAGAAGTTAAATAATTCCACGCTAAAATATGAAAGTATAGTTTCTTCTTATACATATAGAAAAAAATGGAGAAAATTATAAAAAAGAAAGAGACATTAAAAAAAATAAAGTAATTTTATAGTTGTATTTATTTAATTACATTATTCACATAGTGTTTTTAATATTCTTCGATTTTGCTACTATGCATTTGATATTTATGTTCCTAATATTTTTTATTGTTATTTAGGAGAGTTTTTTGGTTATAAAATATATTATAATAGAAACCTAATTAATAATATTGAATTAACAGTTAATTATTTATTAGCATTGCAAGTTAAGAAGAGGTGGAGTAGTTGCAGGGTAACTAAAAAAGTTATCTGTTTTGGTCTAAACCACTATAAATGTGACCATCAAGTTTAAGGCTACAACAATTCAAAAATAAGTTAACATGTTTGCTGCATTTTTGTATGATTTGGTTCACTTGCATTTGCAGATGATATAAAATTACATCAATTTGAAAATTAAATAATTATTTAATTTTTATTTATATTTTTATCACAATGCAAACAGCATCTACATCTAATATAATAATAATTGAATAACGCAACGTGGGTGAGGCAACTTTGTGTCAATAAATGGTAATATTTTTTCCATACCGGGGTATGTACATATAAAATTGATATGTAGCAAACATGTTAACTGCACTAAAATCTTTCATTTTATTTTTAAACATTGCTTATAAGTATAAATTTATATATTATATATTTATAATTATAAGTGTGTACAGTAGCGGCTCGTGAGTGAAATATTTGGTGGTGCATAACCAAAAAATATTACTGATTAATAACAAATATATTAACAATATTATTTTGTTATTTTCTCTAAAATGTCAGTATAATAGGTAGGTTATAACGAACGCAATGTCATTAATTTTATTAAGAACATACCTACTTACATTCATATAAAACATAATTAAATTTACCCTATGTTTATATAACCTAGATAAGTGATATTCTGATAAAATTTGATAATGGTTAGATAATAACTGCACCAAACGACCACAGAATATAGTTTGATTTACATAGTTGGTAGTTCAAACTAGTCTTGTGTGTGATGCTATATAATTTGCACTGTGTATTTTTCGCTAGAGAGGAAATAAAATAAAACTGTACATGAGTAAACAGCGCATCATATATTTATTTTTCAAATGTGCGCAACGGACAGCACTGCAGTAGCATTGGTTGTCAAGACAGTGGCTAAGACCATAGAATAAGGATACTATTTATATGTAATTTATAGCCGCGTCAACCCGCTACCAACAGTAACCAATAATACAGCAGTGCGATGTGTAATATATAGGTACAATAATAATATTCACAGGAACGACAATTATTAAAACAGCGATAAATAAATAATAATTTTTTATATAAAAACACGCTAATTTACTGAAATTTTAGACTGTGCTCATTAACACGAGCCGCAACTGATTATGTACCTATATACCACATTACAATTTAAAATATTGAGATTTAATTTTTGTTTACTTGATTTTTTTTAGCAATTAAATCCGTTTGATGATCTACAAAACCAACCACCATTAGTTATAGATACATCTATTGCAAATAATCAGTCATTGCAACCAGAATTACAAAATATGGGATATGATAATCATATAAATCAAGTAAGTGTCTAAAATAATATTATACAGTTATGAACTATAGGATTATAATTGGATAATTTATGTGTATTCACCTGTTTTTTGGTTTTATTATAATCTAGAAAAAAAAAATTTAACCTTTCGTTAGGTACATGTTCTATGATTGTTGACCATCTTAATTTACGGTCGCAAAAATTAAATATTAATATTTTTTAACCAATTGTTTTATGTATTAATAACGTAGAAATCAAAATGTATGAAAATGTAATTACACAAAAAGTACATTTAATAAAACATTTAAGAAACAAAAATGTCACAGTTTAATTAATTTACTAAAACATGAACTGTAAAAAATGTTATGACTTATTATTATTTACAAATTATTATTAATGTGACCTATTGAAATGTATGTATATATTTGAAAATAATAGTGTGCTCTACGTCTGTAATCCAGTTGTGCTGTATTGCATTTATCAAATAATATAATTTCGTGATGTTTGTCAAAATAATAATAGTGGCCTAATACAATATTTACAACAATTATTAAGAATCTGAGCATTTTTCGAGTTAATTTTAAATAATGAAATAGGTAGTCAATGACTATAGAGTTTGCGTCTAATTGAAGGGTTAACATTAATATTTCCTAATTCTAATTTTGGATATTTTATATGATTTTCTTTAGCCTGCTGATTTTAATCAAATCATAATGGACAATATGGGATATGATGGTCATCACAATGCCCCAGTTACCCCAGGACTACCATCACCCAGAGGTGGTGCGACACCTTGGCGTGATCAAGATTATGATTATCCTGCATCTGTTGGACCTGTAAGTCATTTTACTTAATATTTTGCAAATACCATATTATATTACATATTATGTGTTGAAGATTGAAGAGCAACAGGCTCCACATGAAACTGATGAACAATATGAGGAACGAGTAATGAACAAACGGGCTAATCAATTGTATCATACAATTAAGATAAGATTTGCTCAAAAAGAGAATCTGGTTTTCGATGACCTTACATATAAAAATCGAAGAAAAGAAGTATATATATTTTTTTATTAATTATTAACTTTATTGATTGTTTTGAAATTTAAATAATTATAGTATTATTTTAAAACTTTAAATAAACAACACACCCGTAATTTTAGTATGTAAAAACATTTTAATAAAAAAAATATATTTTAAACTACCGATATAGAACCTATTACAAATTATCAATTAAGAATTCAGGGTATTATTGAATTACAAAATCAAAGTGTAAAGTAAAGATGGGTTTAATTGTTCGAAGTTTGAAAGTTAAACTCGCTTTAAAATCTTTATTTGGATGTTTTTTCAACTGATTTAGCGATTGGTTGTAATGAAAAATATAAATGAATGTCTGAATTTAATTTAATTAATTCAAATCTACAAATGATATAAATGACAAATAACCTTTTTTTTTCAAATGTTTTGGGTTTAAGATTTTAGATTTTACCCATTTTAGCAGTATTAATATACATTCACACTGTATAACTACAACTTCTCTCTTAGTAACCGTAGATTTAAGATTTATACAAAATATGAAAGATCAGAATATTTAATATGTTAGAATGAGGAGCTTTTTTAGTTTAACTATTTTTTTAGGGTTTTTTTTTAAATTAAAAATTTCATAGTTTCCAATCACGAATTTTAGGTTTTCAAAAAACATATTGAAAAAAATGTCTTGCTACAGTATAGTAAATATTCTCATCTTTCATATTATCTATACATTTTGACTTTGTGATTATACAAAGAAAAGTTGTAGTTATAAAGAGTGAACGTAATTTTTAACAAATATCGTGATAACACAATAATAAAAAATTGTATCAACACATGACTATTTTAAAATTGTTTTAAAAATATAATTAATAGGGCCCGGATTTAAATGCACTAAAAACGACCTAAAAATAATTTTAAATGCCTAAAAAATTTCTTAACCAAAATAATGTCCTTAAAAAATTACCTATTTTTTTTTTTATTACAAAAAATTAATTAAATACAAATTTGAAATTAAAGGAAGTTTAAACATTTTAAAGAAATAAAAATATAACTAGAAACTTTAAATAAAAATTTTGTCAATGCAGGTTTTGACCAGTGAAAACATCATCACAGCTCTTGGGACTGTATTCATTCTAAACATACTAAAATATAAAAATAGGTTTATGTTAAATTATACTTTATATTTTTTTATTTTCAATATATTTTTGGATAGAATTTATAGTTTCATTTAAACAATTAAAATTAACAATAAAATTACAATTAAAATTATCTACATATTATTGACATGTAGATAGATAAAGACCTTATTGGAATCATGAATAAAACCGTTGATAATTGTCATGGAAAATATTATGAAAACAAATTTCAAATTTATTTTGAATTGCATAATTTTACATTAAAAAATCATATAATGTATAAATATGCACTAAAAATTTATAAAATGACTGAAAAATGCTAAAAAACTTAATTTTTAAAGTCTCTGTTACATTAATAAAATTATGTACTTGGAATGCATTTTTTAGAGAACCCCCGAAAAATGCACTTTGCATTGAAATCGTAGCCCTAATAATTAAATACTTTTAAATTGTTGGATTTTCATTTTTCATAAAAATTTAATAAAAATTTCCTACACAAAATCCCTTAAAAAACAGGTGTATAGCGTCCTCTAAGTTTGAGTTTGACTTTAAACTTCAGAGTTCGGTTAACTCCTAAATTTTGAATTCTACCCATTTCCAGTATAAAGTATTAAGTAACTGCGGATTCTAAAGTTTCATGATTTTTGTAGTTCATATTAAAGTTTAGTTTAGTGTCATAATATAATATAATCTTTATAGATTATATTTAAATAAAAGTGTATCAAGTAATATATATTGTGTACCTAGGTGTTTATGTAAATAATACATACACAAATTCATGGTGTAAAATTTTGTATCCGGGTAATACGTTATGTATTCATACGCTTGGTTTTGAAAAAAATGTACTATGGGTTACGATTATTTCGACAATTAAGAATATTTATTAATATATTAGCTATTATATAATTTTTATAGCATAAATCTCAAATTTCAGCTGGAGATATGTAATTCATAGTGCATTTTTTTCAAGTCCACTCAGATGTGTATTAGACACAATACCCGGATAACCGGGTGCCAAAATTTTACACAATGTCCACGTTTTTATTATTTATACACAATTTATATTATATATTATAAATTATTATATAAGATTATAGGTATGCTAATAGCCTAATTTATACCACTATTTTTATGATAACAATTTTTTCATATTTGAATATATTTTTTTTATTTTGTATTATAGGCAGCCCAAAAGTTTTATTCTGTTCTGGTATTGAAAAAATATAAAGTCTTAGAGCTTATTCAATCGGCGCCATATGAACCTATTCAGCTGTTGAAAGGAGCATGCTTCAATGACCCAAAACTGTAAACATCTTTAGAGTATATTTTAGTATGACAATTTTATATAAATGGTATTTCATTCAAAAGACATTTGCCGAGTACAATATACTATGCGCTTTATATATAAAAATGAAAATATTATTAAGATGTTTTTAAATAAAATAATTAGGTGTAAATTAAAATTGAGGGATTTTTTGTTTATATAATTATTTTTGTTTGTGTTGATATATTTGGTATTGAGGAGGTCAAATTAATATTTTAGCATTGTAATTCTATATATTTGGTCCATCCGATAATTTGTTTTATCTAATGTATATTTTGAGAATTTTTATAGGTAATTGAATAAGTATAAGACGACAATTAATAGCGGTTAAGCCGTTAATAATTTTAAACCAATAAAAATTGTTTGGTTTTAAATTAAATTGCCTAAACTATGCTAATTATAATCATGGTAAAAATTGTTAAAACCCTTAATTAGAGTTTAATAGTTATTATAATAATTAGAAATCATTATTAAAACTCTAATTAAGTGTTGTACCATGATTTTAAATATACCATTTTATATATTTTTTTGACCTTGCAGATAATCAATCTCAAAATATCTTTTCATAATAAAATGATTTTAACTTATTATTCATATGTATGTTTTTATACCTATGAATTATTTATGTTTAGTAATAAATAGTTTAAATTAAATTATAATTAATAACAACTTTTGTATGTTTAAACTTTTTAAGTAAAAGTCATATTGTGTTGACATATTATGTTCCAATTACATTTATTATAATGTAAAATGACTAAATTGTATTATCATTAATACTAATTCTTCTTCTTTAGCTCTTAAAGTCAGAAGGCCATTAAGGCTCATTGTTACTGTACACAAACTCCCTGTTACCTACATAGTGTTTTTGGAATAATTCTAGTTGACCACATTACTCAAAAACATCAATATTTTTCTTTTAGATCCATTGTATTAGAACGAGTTGTAAACAATGGTGAAGTCAGAAGTTATTAATTGGACTTAGTTTCGAAGTAAAGACATTTGATGTTTACAAATTTTCAATTTATATAGCGTGACATTACAGAAATAACTATTGCATAACATTTGATGTATTTTTGCTGTTTAATGTTGTTTATATTTGATATTATAGTTAATCAGCTTCTTAACAATGGAATGAAAATACTATAGAATTTATAAAATGTGTATGTAACAAGAGCACCTTATGGGTTTGAGGGAAAAGTAAACTATGTAAATCTAGCATTTAGTATATTTGTATTATAAACGTGATATCACGCAGTGTGCATAATAAATGGGAAATTTGTAAACTTCAAAACCTTATAACTTTAAAACTAAGTCCAACCAATAAATTCTGACTTCACCAACATTAAAATACATAGGACTCGACAGAAAAAAAATCAAACATTTGAGAGACATGGTTAACTAGATTCAAAGCCAGTTTTTTTTCCCATTTGTATGAAGTCTCAACTATTTCAAAGTATCTGAAAGTGTTTATCTAAATATCATTTCTTTATTCTCCCTAGTGGTATCTTGGTATCTTGATTTTTGAGATTAACCAGATTATGTTATTTTGTCTTATCTATAACCAAACATAGTAACCATTGCGTTTGATTGATTGATTATTATGACCAAAACTAATTGTTTATAGAATTCAGTAACCAAATTACATATGGTTAATCGCGAAAACATACCTCATGACTATTGAGTAGTAAGTACATATAATAAATAATAATTAAAGGTCTATGGAGACTTATAAAAAAATGGTGTATCAGAGTAAAATGAGGTTTTATACTTGAATGACAACTGGCACAAGAATAGTAAAAGGTTTGTTAAATTAGGTACATAGAAATGAACTTTATTCAAAATTATTTAGGTATAGGTAAATATACCAAAATAAAGAATAAATATTTCCTTACTGAGGAAATTTAAGATAAGTGTAAGAATGAATTTATATGACCATAAAGAAAGAAATTTCAATTGAATTTATTAAGGCAAGAAATGAAAATAGGTACCCTATACAAATTTGTATTATATATCTATATTTTGGATTAAAATTAACTTTTGTAAATTTAATTGAAAAACAATTGAGCAGGACGGTTGTAGCCCCCCAAGGTTTTTTTTACATTGGGAGACATTAAAATTTATTCGAAATTATTTAGGTTTAAGTATTTATATACTAAAAGAATGAATAAATGTGTCTGAACTGGGGTAATTTAAAATTTATGTAAGAATGAATAATATATATGGCCATAGAGAAAGAAATTTCAATTAACTTCACTAAAGAAAGAAGTGAAAATAGGCGCCTAATACAAATTTGTATTATATACCTACATTTTGGAATAGAATTAAATTTTTTAAATTTAATTTTAAAAAAAATGAGCAGGATGGTTTGAGAATGAATAAATGTGTCCCAACTGGGGTCATTTAATATTTATTTATTTATTTGGACGGGCAAGATACCCATTAATAAATATAAGATGATCGATAGCATACAATTTCTAAATTAAATACTTAGTGGGTACTACAAACTTATTAGGTAGGTAATACGTTTTTAGATACCTATGCATTAAAATCAAGTTAAACTAATTACACTATAAATATATACAATACATCTAATCATAGGTTCTTACATACTATTTCATTAAAGGAGCATACAACACAAAAAATACGTTTTTTTTTTATTTGAAAGAATGTTCAATTCTAAGGATAATGGTATAGGTTTTACGTTTCTACTCACATTATTCAATAAGTTATGAGCAATTGAAAAAAGACGTGTGACGTCACTGGGCTTTTGTCATCGTAACTGCCGCCCATCTTATACGTGTAAAAGTTCCTCGCTTCACACAACGATTTATCAACCTAAACATTTTATTTTTGCAATTTAATTTACATGTAAATATGTGGTTTTATGTGTTTAAGACGATGCAAGTATCAGAATT
>JAIPRL010004371.1:0-38838 GCA_025469235.1 Pemphigus obesinymphae | reverse complement strand
GGATTATACCGATATATTACAAATATATAAACACCGTATAAATAATGATAAAATCGCACCCGAAAACATGGCGACTGATTTTCACGGCGTCCTATGCTGCCTGTGTAAATTCTTATCAGTGACCATTCTGATTCTTTTATTCTGTGTAGGTAGATCCATCTTCGATGGAGATCACAAGGTTTTTGTCAATTATGTATATAGTAAATGCTGCTATTTATATATATATATATATATATATATATATATATAGGAATATATTTAAGTAGTTGACGGTGGGTCATGCCTATGGTCCAACGATGACCGGCGTATGGGTCAGGGCTTCGTGTCTGGACGCCGTCGACGTAGGTAACTGAACCCGATTGGCTATGAATCGACGGTGGTTCCTCTCTGCGGTTTGGTGTGGCCTGATTAGGTCCAGCTTGAAAACTCCGAAAAACCTGATTAATATTACGGTTCGGTGAGATGTCCCACTGACGATAGTTGATGACATTTCTCAGTCCACTTTGGTTTCACGCCGAAGGTACAAGTGTTGGTCACACTGGTCGTTGACCATCCATCACAGTAGTTGGTTCCACGATGGCAGCTATCTATGCCACTCGACTTCGGTAGACGGGTTGAGTGTGGCCTGGTAACTGGATCTGGCGAAAAGAAGATGTCCGGGACGCCCACTTCAGGCCGCAGATGATGATGGGTTCGCTCTGGTTTCCTTGATCGCCTAGTCTTCCGTTTGATGACGAGCAAAGTTTAGGAAAGGAAAATTTACATTACTCATAGAAAGTGGCGGTCAAAGAGATGGATAAGTATAACTCGTACCAAGTAGTGAGCTTTAGGAGAAAACCGACATAACTTGTAAGAAGTAGTGATAAGGGTAGAGTAGGGCAGAGAGATAACGTAGTCCGATCGATACACGGCTATTATGAAGCTTTTTGGTCAGAGCCCTACTACGGTAAGACATTTCTGATTTCCAATCTTTTATTCATATATAAGAGAAAGGGAACTCAGAAATGGAATGTTACTCATCTTGAAATCTACCAGTATTTACCATTTCGTGGTTTAATATGATTTTGTGCTGTTGTGTTGTTTTTAATGTATCCATTTTTTCATGTGTAGGTACTCGATTCCTTTGGTTTGTTGTTCTGAGAACATCGTATAATGTAATCGATGTCTTTGTTGGCCTTTATTACCTTTATTACTCATCGATCTTTATTATTCTTTTTACAGGTTATCCAAAACCGGTTAGTTAAGTTGATTCTAATAATCACGCGATCTATTGTTGTTTTGAGGTTACTATTCTTCGAGCCTTCTTTATCGACCGCCTACTTTAAAAGATAGATCGCGCAACCAGTATTCTGTAGATTGATATGTACATCGATTGAGTTTAGCGGTTTCCCGGTTCACCTGAACAAACCGCTATTATTTTCTTCTGATTTTTGATTTATTGGTATATATGTGTTATTATCAGTTTTGGGCCGTTACATCTTATAATATAAATAGGTAATATTGAATATTGACGACCTATTTAAATTTTTTTCAATTCAAACACTAGACAGATATATAGTAAAAACTTCTAAAAATTATTTTTGATACATTTAAAAGTATATCAAACGTAATAAATTGTAAAATTATACAACATATTATTCTATTCACACGGACATGATAAGTAAATTGCACAGTGACATTCCACGCACGGCGCCAAAGATATTATAATATTACTAGGCTTACTGAAGATAATAATCTGCGATATTATTGTGACAACACGACGAACTGTTTGTGCACGACTAAAAATTATATCGCATACTAAACTTAGAAAACTCTTTCGAAAATCATTATCAATTATATTAATCGAATATCATAAAGATTTACGAAAAAATATTTCAAAAATCTAAATTTTAACTTCTTGAAAACAAAACAAAAATATTTTTAACTCTTAAAATCCAAAATCTAAATTAAATAATCTCGTTTTTTACCGATAATAAGTACGACAATGCATATTGTTGTTATTTTCATATATCATATTTGTAATTGAATAATGAATAGTAATTATTATAATAGCATTTCGTATTTTTTTTTTCGGATTTGCTATAAAATTGATTATGATTATTTTTAGGACATTTATTTTACAAACTCATTTACTATAAATTATGTGTTTTTGTATAAATTATACTAATTAGTAATATTAAGACATTTAGCCTGCAGACTAAACAATGATGAACTGAATAGCTGTCTATATTTTTTTAAATTATTTTTTTTCGTTTTTATATTAAATCTATATTTTTTATTAATAATATTAATATACCTCGATTTTCTTATGAAATACATATACTTTGGTTGAATTTAAAGAATATTATATTAAATGTTTACTTGGGGTTAAAAAAAAATGCCATACAATAACTGAAAAGTAATGCGTTCAAGGATATGAAAACGAATAAAGCAAGCACCAAAAAGCAAACTATATAAGTTCACAATATATATATTTAAACTGTCGAGTGGTTTGAGAGGATTTAAATATTATTATGGACATAACTCGCCATTTTTAATAAGTAAACTAAAGAAAATTGAGTATTGTGTAAAGAGGGAAATATTTAAGACTTCAAATTTAATTTTCGATTGTTTTACGATTTTACCGTATTTGATGTGTAATATAGTAATAAATATAAAGCGTATCGAACTTCAGATTATTTTAATTTAAATTGCATTTTATGGTATTATTTTTGAATTATTCTTAGGTATTCAATTTTTAATAATGTACAGGGAGAATATTTTATTGTGTTCACTTCATTTTCTTTGTAATAATAAAAATACCTATAGTAAGAAAATTATTTTTATTAACTTCAAATACTACTTATTTCACATACTTTATAAAAAATTAAAAACTTTTAAAACTTGATTTACTATATATAACTATTCTTATAGAGTTTTAGATTAGCTTTTATTCTTAAATACCAAAGTATATTTCTGAACTAATATTACGACGTTGAATATATTTTCAAAATATATTATGCATCAGTATCAATTATTGAACCTATCGTTATTATTTATAATTATTTAAAGTTTAGATAAAATATATGTGGAGAGCCAAGAAGTACTCTTTACAATACTTTGTACTATTTCACTCTTCTAAAACTTTAAATGCCTATAAATAATATACTGTTCATTCAATATACAGGGTATAACACGACTATTAACAGACGCAATAACTTTTTTTCTATTGAATATTTTTAAGTTTTTTTTTTTTTAATTATTATTACAGTATGACGCTATAATTTAAATATTTTCTAATTAAATTTTAATTTTTAGGTATTCGAAATAATAACAGTAACATTTTATTTAAAATAAAAAAAATAAAAATGGCCATTTTGTATATATGATTTTTATAAATATTATGATGTCAATAGCTTTTATTGATGTTAAGTCAATTATTTTTAAACAATTTTTAAAATTTGTGAAAATGTGAATATTTTTGACGCTTATCCATCAATAATAATTGCGGGATGCATTTATATATTTTTTTTACATGAAATGCGGTCAGATTTATGATAAAAATGTTATCATTTTAACTTCGAATATAATATTATCTTAATAATGTTATGTAAATTTATGGTTTTCTAGGAAATCGATGCCGTTTTCTAGCAGCCGTAATATTTCGTTGTACAATGAGCGTCTTTAACGGTAATCAGCTATGGTTTCCTATAAAGCGGTGTTGATGTCAGTACCGTGTTTGGTATACTAGTGTGACGTTCCACAGTGGAAAATGGAGGATTTAGACATCGTATTATTAGTATTTATTAGAAGATGGAGAATCGTCGGAAGAAGAAAATCGTCGTTCAGAGGAAAATGTAATGTTTAAAAGTCGTGCTACAAAAGGTGCTTTTCATATTTTATTGCGTCGCCATCTGCATTGCAACGATGAAAAATTCAGGCAATACTTTCAATTAACACCATTACTTTTTGATTTCGTACTTGATTACATGAAACATAACCTAACTTCTTAACCATATAACAGGCACAAAATGTCTATAGGCCCAGAAGAAAAATTAATCAATCAAAATTTCGTCACTTTCACAAGACCAAATATTTTCACTCAGTATTATTAATGTAAAACTTCACCGCTACACGTGGAAAAACGTTCGGAAACTGTTTGACAACGTAATGACGGCCGTAATACGAAATATGAGTGCCGAAATATGACGTTACGTTGACAATCACCGCACTCTAAGAGAAACCAACGCCATTTGATTTGTATAGACAACGTTTTAGTGACGTCATCCATCGCTAAATTACGGCCACTAGATATAACGGCACAGCTCTCCTAGGAAACCAATTAGCTTTATTGTCATCAAAAATTATTATTTAACAAATAACGATCAAAAATTATATAAAAATAACAATTTTTAGCGTGTTCAAAGTGATTTAATTAATATTGACAATGAAAAATTAAATTATCAATTTATTTCACGTCACTTACATTTTATACTACAGTTCTAAGAGAGCACTGTTTTGTGTAGGTACCTTTCAATATTGTTGTAGATTTTGAAATCATCGATGGTATTTAATAAACTGTGAATGAATTACCGTGTTTGAATAAAATATTTTTGATTTTTTTAATAATACCTACCCGTGTTATTTAATATTATATACCTATTTAAAATGCAATAGTAGCGATGCTGTCTGTTAACAAAAACATTTTCTACCTATATAATGATAATCATAATATTGATATTTACTATCATTAGTCATGCACAATTAATATTATTTATTATCATAATAATTATTTTAGTTTTAGTTTTCGGTTCACTGAAATAATATACGATATGTGTCTTATCAAAGTGTAATATTTAGCTATGACCAACTAGTAGTATTACGTTAGTTTGATATAATATATATATTATTGTATTATAGGTGTAATACACATGTAAGTATCTATACATATTTTAATTATAATTTGTAACATTGTACATTTAAAGTGTAATGTATACCTACTAAAAGTTACATCGAACATATAGTTTTATATGATTTATGAATCACTTATCTGAAAGACTATTTGAGTAAGGCAAAGATAAAATACAACACAATATATATTTAAGGTTCACAATTTAATTTGAATAAAATAATTAAAAATAAAAACTACTAGGTAATGAATTACAATTTATTAGGTTACGTTAAAATTAAAATTATTGACCAATTTTATTAGTTATAACAATATTAACAAATTATTTAAATCGTTATTTTTTGTTTTATTTTGATCCACAAGATTTCAACTATAATCACTTAAAAAAACACAAGAAATATTAAAGTTTACTTAACGGATTGCTTATAGCAGATTATTTGTGTAAATTCTAAAATCAATTGTTAAATAAACAATATGTAAATCAAAACTCATAGAACAAAAAAAGAAAGAAAATAACAATAAAAATAATTTGGATAGAAGCAGTTTTAAAACATAATTCAGAATGTATCTTATAAATTTAATATATCCTAAATTGAAAAATAATAGGGGATAATTATAAAATTACATTGAAAATATATAGTAAATATTTATCATGATATTTTTTTTGTACTTAACAAATTTTAAATTCTAACACCTTCAATATTAAAATATGTTAGTGTATTGAATTTTTATTTTTAATAGATTACAAACTTCCATTATTTAATAATAAATAGTAATACATAAATAATACTAGTAATTATACCTATGTGTCTAATGCTTTTAAGTATTCCGAGTTTTTTTTTTTTTACTTTATACTAGTTTTCTTTAAATTTGTATAAAATTATAAACTACTTAAGTACCTATAACATATTAAAAATAAAAAATAACATTTAGGTACTTATTTTAAACAATAATATAATAATTTATCCATTAGTCCGTCCACTGTTGATTGATTATACAATTATAATTCTGTTTGTTTTATTTAAATATGTAGTATACTTTTTAATTTATGATCAAAGTTTATATATCTACAATATACAATAATTGTATCAAATCAATTCAATTATTGAATAAAATATATTTGATTTTTAATATTTAATTGATATTATTAAGCAATGTATATAGAGTTTATTTAGCTATATTTACACTTTATGTCAAGATATTTTACTGCATTTTGTTATGTTAATCTTGAACCAATAGTTTACAATGTAGGTACGTTGTGTTTTCATGATTGAATTACGTTAGAGGCAATATGAATCTGGATGTCCAACTTGTTTGACATTTTTTTATAGATAATTTGAAATAGAAGCTTATATCTAATAAACTTTTGTGGTAATACACATACTCAAATAATGTATCATAATATGTTAAAATCAAATAGCCTAATAATATAAATAATTTAGTAACCATGATGTTTGTGTTTGATAGATTTACGGTTTTAAACTTTTGATAAATACCAATTCCGTTTTCACAATCACAAATTATTAAAGTATTAAAATATTATTAATGAATAATTTTAAAAAACTATCATTAATTCCGTAAAAATAAAAGCACATTATAACATGGGAAAATCGTATTTGCCATGCGTTTTAACTTTATTTTGATAAACATCATCTGATATCACAATTATATTACTGTATTTGGCGGTCCAAAAGTTTGTTATTGATTATAATTGTTAAAAATTATTTCTTGGAAAAAAATAAAATGACATCGGCTATGTTGTGTATAATGAAATATCAGAAAAATAATCCAATTTTTACAAATTTTAAAAATTAGTTAAAACTTTTGACATTAAAAATCATCAAATCTACAAAATGACGATCTTGATTTTTTTTTTTAATTTTAAATAAAATTTTACATTTTTTATTTAAAATTCTTAAACATTAAAACTGTATTTAAAAATATTTGAGTTATAGCACCAGTCTATAATAATAATTTAAAAAAAAAACTTGAAAATATTTAATAGAAAAAAAGTTATTACATGTGTTAAATAGTCCTCTTACACCTTATATATTAATAATATATCAACATTTTCGAATAATTTAAATGCATTAGAATATAAATTGAAAAATATAAGTTGTTCTTTAAGAAATTTATAAAATCTAAAAGATAACAAGGATAAGTGTTTTAAAAGTTTAGTGAAATAAATATCTCAAAAATACAATACCATAAACATTAAAAAATATAAATATTCTTACACAATATTAGATGATCACCATAAAGTTATAATTCTAGCTGTATAAGATGTGTTTTTAATTCACTATATTTGTGTTTGTTATACCATATTTTAAGTTTTATTTAATATAACCAGATTATTAGTAATTAATAAAATATTAATTTGAATGCTGAAAATGAAAAATGTATTGTATTTTTGTCAGATTTTTACAATTAATCCGAAAACTCAAAATACGTACCTACTTATACATAAGATATTTTATTTTATGATTCAGTATTATATATATGGTTAACATATATTATTATATATAAGATCGTAAATTCACTTTTAACTTCTTATATACTCGTATCCTAACAAAATAAAGTTTTGAATTATAATAGATAATTTTATATGATATAATTTATATTTGTCGACTTGAGATTTTTGTGATTTTCTAAACTACGTTTTGAAATTTATCGTATTCTGATATAGATTCCAATGGTAATTTTAAAGCTTTTGTAAGCAAACAAAATGTGATATTATTTCGAGATTATCGTTATTACGTCTGCAATTAAATTATCAGATGTATGTACTTATCTAATATAATTTCAATAAATTTGTATTGCAAAAACTAATTAGCTTATACTATATACGTTATATACGTATAATATACACGTCATACAGACATACGAGCAAAGAATCGGTAAAATCGTTTATGAAACCTTTCCAAAAATAAATATAAAACGGTATAACAGTAGGATATTATGGAAGAGCGAACGGATATAATATTATAATTATTTTTATTGGGTTATAAAATACCTTGCACTTTTACGGTTAAATTACACCATTATTTCCATACACCGGGTTTTTTACCCCAAAAATGGTAAAATCGTTAGAACTAATTCACATATATGTTTTTTAAACTCCATAATTTCGGATGTTTCTGTAGTAGATAAGGTAATATAATATATTTTTATTCCATGGTTCGATAATGAATTCGTATGAAAGTGAAATAAAAATGTATATTATATTGTGCTGTTAAATCTGTATTTTAATTATATTGTTAAATAGATATAAAATCAAATATAACGTACCAACATTTTCCGTCCCGGAAGTATATATTAAAAAAATTCGTCAAAATCATTTTAAATGGTTTTTCGAAGGCTTGTCGGATATGACATACAATAAAACTACGAACCGCAGTTCGCAGTGTATAAACTGAAAAAGACAGGGATGAATCCTGAAAATTAATCATTACCATTATGATATATAGGTACATATGAATATTAATTACTTTTGAAATTGAGTCATTAAGAGGCGAAATTGTCGAAAGGTCGAAAAATGATTTATTAAGGGTTAACTGATTCGGGATGAAAAAAAAACAAAAATAAAAAATAGCTAAACTCCCGGAGAAACGGCGGGATATTTGATATGAAAAAATCCCACATATATATTATGTACGCGAGAACATTAATAAAATATAACTAATTGATATGATATTTTTGATTATTTATTTTGTTGATTTTAATTTGTTTTTTTTTTTTTTTGTTTTTGCACATATATATCAAAAGCTTACGAGCTTATTCGTATCGAAATATGACGTGTGCAAGCGAGAATCAGTATTATACAATTTGGAAATGTTTTTAAGCTGATTTTCGTTTTATATTTAATTAGTTTATAATAAAAAACATAAACGTTTATTTAATCAAGTGCAGTGTCATACGACAAATGTCAATAATGCAGTGTAATACGACAGTGTTCATTTACGATGCAACGTTACACTCAATTGACAATTCGGATTGTATAGAATGGCGATTACGTTAACGTAAAATATTTAGAGCTCAAAGTTAAAACTCCAAGGTTAATTGCGCGGTACTTTGACGTGGATAGGACTGCTTATAATATTCAAATGTATGTATCGCGTGTATAGTTTCTATTGGATCCATTCAAATGGTAACGCTTTCATATAGTGACTACTTATGTAGAGTGGTGAATATAATTGATATCAGAATAAGCTCATAATATTATCTCTTTAAGTCACTTTCTCTTCCATAAATTATCGTATTATACTCTAATTATTAGTATATATACTAAAATATACATATAAATTAATACGTATATAAATCGTAATACAATTTGAAAAGTTGGGGATATAGATACACATTACTCTATCTGAATAACGCCGAGTTGCCTTTGAATCTCACAGTCCTATTGAAATTCCAAATAGTATTTAGCTTATAATTATATATTATACACTTAATAGCACGACACATAAATATGTTCATAGGACCTCTTTATCTATATAATATAATAGAATATTATACTACATCAATCATATAGCAGAAGGTTATTCAAAGCCTATATTGAATGCGTTTTATAAATGTATCAATAATTTATAATATTATAATATTGTGGATTCGAGACTGCAATAGTTTTTGTCTGTAACATAATATATCAAACGATAGGTAATAATTCATGTAAATAAATTTTACAGTATAATATCGACATAGTTGATTCGAATATGGTCCGATAATTGTGTTATAAGAATCAGGTAAAACATATTTGACCGATCCATTCATACACTCGAACTGGGTACGTGATATTAGAGCGTCATACGATACGCGTGGTAGTTAAAATATATAGGTTAGGTTAGTTTATTAAACCACACTGTACATCCCGGGGTAGGTTAGGTTAGATAACAGTGCTCTGTTTGGGATAGACTACCCGCAGGTGATCCACATTATATAAACAATATTTCACATGTATATCATAATTTTATTACAAGTTTTGTCAGTCAATGATAATACCACTAGAATATATAGGTTATTTATATATTAATGATTAATCGAGATAACCATGTTATATTTATTTAATATCCTATCACATTTCTGAGAGCCCATAACAATGTATTCATGTTTTAAGCGTTCTATTATAACTTGTGGAAATAGTTTATATTTTTAAACTAGTGGAGTGATTAATTTATATAGAATATATAGGTACTCGTCACCGTTGGTATGACTGCTGGGTATATGTGGGAAGTCGACCGTATCATTTATCCGAAGGATAAACGTTTACTTTTCCTATAGGAAAATATTCAAATAAACTTAGTTACCTAAATTTGGATAGAGAATATAATTTTTGATTTGTCCTCAACTACTATATACACAGTACTATGATAATACATTCAATAGCATAATACAGTTAGAGTGTATTAAGACGTGAGTATGAAAAAAAAATAAGACCCAAGTTTTGTAATGGTTTTTCATTCTTTCAGTGGTTACCACATCATATATGTATGCTATGTATTATATATATATATATATATATATATATGATATGCCACCGCCCACTAAATCGATATTTGTTTTAGAATAAATAAAAATCAAAACAACATTATAGCGCAGCTTATATTATATATCAAAAATGGCGTGTATCGGTTTACCGTATTGAGTTTTAGAAATCTCATTAATGTTTGAGAATTAATTTTTTCTAACTATATCCGATATGTACACACATTATACAATACTAACAAACTCCATAAATAGGTTTCTGTTGTTGTATTATGCATTTGATTTCTATAAAAATGATAACTACTGGTCAATAAATTGAACTCATTTATGTACTTCATGCATTGCCAACCCGGTCGTATTTCTTCCGCTTTCTTGGCTTTGATATCTATGTTATTTCAAGCGGGAAAAATTCCAATAGATAACAATTACATATCTCGGAATTGTTTTAATCAAGGAACGTTTTAAACATTCACATGGTTGCCGTTAAGGTTTTCCGAAATTTATATCGTAACCCTATAAACTATAAATGGACTGCGTTGCGGATTAAAACCCTTAAGACAGCATATCATAAGGACAAATGCAGAATATCATTGTAGAAAAAATTAATTTTTAAAACATCTGTAATAGTATCTATTATAATAATTATTACTCCTGTTATTACATTTCTATTTATTATGCAGTATTATTTATTATTGTATTTCATATACTAATTAACATAAGAACATTCATAAATTTAACAATAATATGACTATTTTTCTTCAACAATATTTCCTTATCACATGCTATCTAAGTATTTCAGTAGAAAGACGCCATTTATATCCTCCATTAACCAATCATTCAATGGTGAATATACCTGTGATCTTGAACTGGGAAGAGATGATATTATTTTTCAAAAAAAATAATATGTATACATATGTTCTTCATATATTAGTGAAGTTAATTTTTTAGTTAGCATACTGACAACATTAAATACTACAAATTAATATGTGATTCGGCATATTATATATTATATTCTATAGATCAGAGATAAATAATTAAAATGTAATTCAAACTTTAACCCATATAAATGTTAAGAATATTCAACCCTTTGAATAATTAGCTTACTTATAATATATATATATTTGAAAAAATAAAATAAAAAATAAACTAATCTTTTGATTGCATTTTTGTTCTACACTAATTTTTTAAATTTTTTTAAAATTTTTTAATCATTATTATATAATATTTATTATCCATAGTCTATTTAATTAAATTAATTAATTAAACAATTAAAGTAAACGAAATATCATTGTTTGCCTAGGAGATATTACATGAGCAAATAAATACTTCGTGAGTCATACAATAAACTTTATTATATTTTTAAATAATAGAATTGAGTATAATTGTATTCTTTCATAGTGCGTTTAATTGTGGTAAATCGGTTCTAGGCAAAGTTTAAAATTGAAAACTACGCAGTAGATATATAGGTTATTGGTTTATCCGTACAGGAAAAAATAAAATATATATCATATAAAACAATGTTCCTTGAACTGTTTTTTTTTTATTGTGAGGACTATAAAATGCAATTATAAAAATGCTTAGACTTCTGTATACAGATACATAGTAAAAGAAAAATCACAATAGCGTACGTGTGTATACGAGTATTTCACGGTTTTCTAATAAGATAAGGACTAAGAGCCTATTCAAAGAAGCACTGATAAACAGGAACCTGCAGAATTGTTTAAAGAGGGAGTTCTACCGTCAAGGATCCCAGCTCGATAGCAGTTACATTATTTACAAATTACCGCAATACGATAAAATTCATCAAACATAACCAAGAACTCTTAAATACATTGGAAGAATATAGCAGATACTCATATGTCATGTTTTTTTTTTTTAATTTAACTATATTATAGTCAATAAATTTATATAAATAATATATGTTCTATAATTTTAATGAATTAGTAATTACTCTATGAAGTTTATGTAATATACGGTCAGGATAGATTTGGATATGTCAATCAAAGGCAATCTAGGATCCAATAGTAAGAATGAAGATACAGTAAGAAGAAGTATGAACTAAGGATAAGTTAGGGAAGGAAGAGGATACACGTGTAGTGGAATCTGCCTCTAGCACGATGGAAATTCAAAAGATCAAGTTAAAGCGTTTGCTAAAGATAAATATATACTCCTTTATACAATTTTATTCGTAAATTGTTGATATCAACAAACGAGACAGCTGATAAAGAAGCATGTAATACAACAATACGTCTCCCTATTGTGCTAGGAATTAAAGGAACAATATTTTGAAAGCTTCATTTTCAAAATTCTTCCATAATTAAGAGATCGCTATACACACGTTTTAACAGAATTAAACACGTTTTCGCTTTCTCGGTACGACCTCTCTACTAATTATCGTAGATTAAAAATATCAACAGAATATGATAAATGGAAATATTTTACATACATACACTGAAAGCCACATGCAGATTTAGAAAAAATTTTGTCGTTACACAACAATAAAAAGTGGTTCTATAAATATATAAATATGAGACTATTTTTAGATTACTTTTAAAATGTATTTTAACATTTTTAATTGTTAAATTTTCATTATTTTAAAAACTTCTAACAATTACCTATTATAGGAACATCTTAATATGGATGTTATAGTATCCCCTTAAGGTTAAGTTAGATTAAGTTGTATTTCTAAAGCTTATAAATACTGTAATGTATTTTATATACTCTTAAAACTATTTCTAACCACTTATTACCATTTGTTATAATATTATAATATTATTATGTATCCTTAACAAACTTGCGAGAAAGAGTGATAATTCGTTATTATCTTGGTTCTTGTTAATGGTATAATATGCCGTTTATGGTATAAATATATAAGTATATAGAACGCATATCGTGTCTGATAGATGACGAAATCGATATAATTTTCCACCAGGCATAAAAGTTAATATATTCACAGTTTGTGGTTACGTACAGAGTAAATGGTTACCAGGACCTATATATTTGTCGAACAGAGAGTGGGAATCATATAGAATGGAAAACAGAGTGCCACATCGAGACAAACATAAATGTGATGACCTGAACACTGCAGTTTCCGTTGGTTGGAGTTATCAAAGCTCACTAACACAGTCGTTCATCTACATAATGTATCTATCCGCAATCGTATCTATATTGTTCCGTCTTGAATTGTATTGCCCAAGTATACGTACCGTTGCATGTTGTTTGGAGTTCCGGTGCAATAATAGATATGTTATTCAGAACACGAAATTAAAATGCATCCACCAATATATTTATATCAAAAATAAATAGTATTTATTTTACGATTATAATTTTATTTATTTAAACGCAAATCAATATTAAACCATATATTTTTCTTTTTCTCAATTAGTACACCTCAAACATTATGTCGTAGACTTGGTATGGCGGGTATGTAAGAGTTGCATATCGAATTTTTAAATCATTTCATTTCAAAAATCAATAGTTTTTTTAACGTTTAAACATGTTTTTATAACTATACATCTTTTTCTTTGCTCATATCCTACAAGTGGAATATAATTTTAGATAAGGATTCATTTTTTTAAACGGTATTCATTTATAGTTAGAATTTAGAAAGTGTAATTAATTAATTTCTAATTTAAATACAAACGTATTATGAATAATTTCAATATACAGAATCTATTCAAATTAACATAATTTTAATTATTATGAATAGCAGATGAAACTTTTTATGGGTAACACATAAGCTATAGTTGGAAAATTTTTTACTCTCTCGTGTACCTATTTATATTTAATAGAATATTTTTGTATTAATAACTATCTTGATATGATTTTGTTTTAAGAATTGGATATAAAATTAATTAGTTACTGCATTTTCGCATTTTATATAGACTCAAATTTATAATATCTATATATTTATTCGATACTTATTTAGGGAATACATTTTTCGATTTTACAATGATTTTACAAAATTGGACATATTTATTATGCAGAAATGTATGTAAAAAGTGAATTTTTATAAAATGCAGTTTAAAACCTTTTCAAAAGAGTCCGTGGTATTATAAGTGTCATGGCCATTTACATCGAGTGTAGTTCGGTTACTTGGTGAAAAAATAGCTTACGTAATATTTTAATAAAATTTAAATTATTTAGTCTATGACATATATTTTATTGTAGCACAATAGGGAAAATGACTCAAACCAATTATAAATAAATACATAAATATGTATTTACGTTTTGACATGTTAATGGACGGAAATGTTTTTTATTGTTAAAATATACATATATAATTTATATATTATATATTTTAATAGTATTACAATTCATAAAAAAACATTTTGACGTTTTATTTTAAGTAATATATATTATTTTAATCAACATGTTCACGTGAAAATGAATTTAATGTTTTTTTTTTTTTTTTTTTATAAATATTTTCTATATTATTTTAAACTAATATTCTACTCTTACTACCATTTAATTATTAAATTAGATTTATATATAATTTATGTATAATATACAATATAATTCCTCGTTGTCTTGAATTTACTTTCTATTATATTGTTATAGTGTCCAACTTAAGATAACACCTGTTTTTGGCATTTAAACACAGATGCGTAGTACACTCAATGTTCTTGTATGTATATTTAATACTTTGATCATAAACAACAAACATTTTCAGCGAAACTCTAATAGTTTCAAACACCCTTAATAATACACAATTCATGATTTAAATATACCAAAATTGTAGTATTATAATACCGGTGGATATAATATGTATGTAATAATTTTCTAAAAAAATATGTGACTGTTGAATAATTAAGTACAATAATTTTTAGTAGTATATTATAATATAAGCTAAACACGAAATATTTGTTATGGCAATATAACATAATTATATATCATAAATTATAATAATCTATAATATACCACGGTAATTTATACATATAAAGTTTTCAAAAAACAAACATAATTCTTCAATAATCTAAGTTTTTGAATTTAATATAATGTAAATATATTAATGTATATTTTTGGATTTAATTTTTTACAACTTGTACATATTATACGATCCTTAATGACAAATTCCAAAAAAAATGTTTTTATGTTTGTTTTTATCTATATTTTCGATTTTTAAGACAGTTTATTTAACATGGGTGGATAAATAAATACAAATACAAATAGAATAAAAAAAAGTTTACATAACGTCTTTAAACCCTTACGGTTATTCTTCAATAGATATCTATATACAAGTATTTATGTTAATTGTGTATATTTTATAGAACACGAAAATAAATAATGTACGATATAAAATTATTATACAAGTAGAATATTATTTATTTTTATTTTTAAAGGGTCCTAAATATATAATTTTCTTCAAAAATATAATACTATATGTGAACACTACCTTAAGTGATCCATTAAAAATGTCCAATTACGAGTCTTTGCCTATACATACCTAATATAAATTTAAAGTGTACATATGTTATATTTAGCTATAATATATACATATATATAGTGCAATGTACATAGTTTTAAATTATAAAATAATAGGTATATAAGTAAAGTACTTGCATAAAGTATACTTATTTATTCTGAAATGATAATGGATTGTACTGTATTGTAAAAAAAGTTCGTCTTGTAAATTTCAATATCATATTTCTTTCAACACAAAAATATTTATAACTTGTATAAGATATACTACACCAAATATATATTATTATTCTGCGCCATTTCTACTTTTGCTTATTTATAATAATCTAAATGTTCTAATAATCAAAAAAAAAAAAAAATCAAAAATATAAAATTATAAATTTTACCGTTTGATCCATGCATATTTTTATTGCCATCATTCAATTGTAAACAAAAGATGTATATGTTATCTAAAGGGTTTTGAACCAAAGCGCAGTTCATTTAGGCAATAGCAGTGGGGCATCTACGGTGTAGAGAAGATTAGGTGATAACACTAGACACGATAATAGAAAAAAACAGACGCTGTTCTTCACGACACTTTTGTAGTTCATATGAATTCCACCGGTAGTGCCCATTCATGAAAGGCTTATAATTCCTTCAGTTATATTGTATTTCATGCAATATTTTATTTAATTTTCTATTATATTAAAATTTTTAATCAAAACATAGATATTTTAATATGTTCCTACTCTAAAAATTAAGACGTTGCAAAATTCTCAATTATATTAGAAATTATCTGTATAATTTCTTGTATAACCAGTAATTACAGATATATAATAACATAGTTAATATTTATATATCCGTGCCATTAATTCATTTTCTCGAGCTTAACATATTTTCTTAAAAATATTACCTATAATATAAATTATTTGTGTATTTATTTTAATTCCTTAATATTAAATTATGAACGTAGCAAAGAATGTATTTAATTATATAATTATTTAATAAAATGTATGTAATTTGATGTACCTTATTTTGTTATTATTTTTTTTTTTTTTTGTTTTATAAAAAGCTTTCTGATAGCAAATTTATTACATTTAGTACCATGAAAGGTTATATATATATATTTATATATATTCAAACATAGTTAAAATAATATTAATTTATTATTACACAATAAGTACCTAAAATTAAATACATTGCAATTCTTGAAATTTTGCAATTCGTTTAAAACTATGTCAAATTATTCAAGATTTCTTTGTCTTCTCTTTCTACTATTTGGGGCTGCCTACATATTTTTAAGATAATTAATTTTAATTGGTATTTTAAAAAGGTGAATTTTGGGTTTTGGGAAATTAATGAAAAACTGTTATAAATCAGAAAATAGATGTGTTCCAAGCTTTATTTAAAATCACTTTTTGAATGCAATGATTTATCTTTGTTTCAAAATATAAAATAAGTATACTACACCTATATATATATATATGAACGTCTTTTTTTAAAACTTAATATACTAATTGTATAAATATATTGGTGTTCTTTTACTACTATAGTCTATATAATATTCGAGTAATAGGTAAAACTTACTTTAATTTTAAACAGATAATATTATGGTTATTTTTCTTCTACCTTGCATCCCCTCTGCTATTTGGGATTGACCAAAAATGAAATGTTCCTCCACATCAGTCTTTTATGTATTATCAATTACTTCTATCTCTCTTTAGGTTCTCACAATATGCCCATACCTTATTCTAGTTTCTCTATTTTAAGGCCATATCTTTACTTATTAAATAGGTACTTATTCCTTATATTGTCCTTTTTGTCTTCGCACTCCTACCTTAATATTCTTATTGCGTTTAAATTCATTTTTTATTTTATTTTATTCTAATTTATACAACACTCAGCTCGTCTCATAATACATTTTTGTATTATCTAATATTTCAGTACTAGATTTATGTGTACAAATTTAAACTATTGTGTATTTTGTAACATGCTATTGTTCTATTTATTTCATTACTCCATATGTATATACACTTATAGATATTAGATATGCAATAAAATTATAAATTATTTAAAAAATAACAATAAAATCTCGAAACCCAGATTATTTATATATACCTATAGGTACTGTAGGTTTTCAGTATTAAAGATATATCTTTATTCTATGATATTATAATCATTATTCTATAATCAATGACATTACCATGTATAACATGCCCGCGAGCGACACGTAAAACTAAATTTAGCCTAACGCAATGTTACGATTATGTTTCCATAGACTATGGTTTAATTCACTTCATAGCAAATAATAAACCTCTGATTAATGAGCGCTATTGGTAGAATTTATTTCAACTAAAAAAGTGCTGTCCAAAAAAGCGCCAGTTTGTAACCCAAGTGTTATTACCTAATCTTCTCTACATCCTGGGTGAATCTAATGATAAACTAAGAGTGTAGGGAGTGAACACAGATATTTATGGAATAAAGAAAATCAGGTATTGAAACTTGTAAATCACGTCAGTACTTGGAAGTATGGAGTGCTCTAAAGTGGGTTTTAAAATATAGATATTATGGACAAAAATCGTCTCAAATCACTAGTTTACCCTTCAAAATATTGATAAAACAAATTTTCATTTAAGGCTAACGATGGTCACGTCTCACCTTTTTAACTGAAATTTACAATCAGTTAAAAAATACATAAGTTAACTGAATAATCATCTAGATAAAAATAGAATACGATTTAAACAAGTGTATTTAGAAAATTCCTAATATTTCTAAGAATTATATACTATCGATATAATTGTCTTTGCATGTGTACAATCCCTAAAATCACTAATCAGCATATTGCTTTCAAAATACAATAAATCATATTGTATTTTCTATAATCTAGGATTAACCAAATTTTCGATTTGATACACATTCGTAAAATTAGCTATCCGATTAAAAATATACATAATATATTATACTAGATCTTTTAAAAAAAAATATTTTAATGAAAAATTATAATGTGCATGATTATTAGATGAATATTCATAACTAGAAATCTAGCATGGATAGATACGTTGTATTTTTGACTGCAGCATAACATTTTGAATATTAAATATAATATAATAATGACCTATCGATTTTTAAATAAAAAAAATACACGTTATACATATTTCAATCGATAAAACATTATGATTAATATTGTAAGATAATGATTGCGAAAATAATAATTTAAGAATAAATTTGAGTTGGTTATCAATTATAATGAAATTAATAGCGGCTTGTTATCCATTATTTTGGTTAGTAATAATATTATGGATTAAGTAGTACTCGGAATTTGAACTGTATATTTTTCAATATCTGCAAAGTTTGGCTAAATTACAAATAAATACGTTTTGTATTCGCACGAAAAATGCATTTAATAGGAAAATAATTCGTAAAGACTAAATTCTTTAACAATTGTTTGAAATATTACTAAAATGTCGACTGCTGTTCAAGTAGTCGATAATTATATTCGGTTTACAAAGAAAACGTTATGCCAATTCATTTTTTGAATTTCATTTAATTTTCATTATGATTAATAATTCATATTAAATTATATTATTTATAATCATTTCAAAAACTTTCCCATTCCACAAATAATACATTTTAGGGTTTTATAAAATAAAAATGTTATTTTATTAATTATATAGATATTACATATTTATATATTGTATTCATAATATAGTTTTAGATTCAAAATGGCAATTATATTTACAAAATTCAAAATTAAATGTGTAATCGGTGAAAATTCTTGTCTTAAATAATATTATTTTAAAATGAAAAGCATACTTTTCAGCTTTCACTCAAATTGTCTTTTACGTACAATACACAATATTGTATATTTTTGTACAATAATAGATATAGATTTCCTAATTTTATAGTAAATTCAAAAGTTTTGACTTCAAAGCACATAATTGCATCCTATTTCTATTACATAATCTAAAATGTTTATATTTCTGTTCAATAACAGAGTACATCTTGATATTATTTCCATATAATAAAATTTTATTTTCAAAAAAAGATTTTCTGTACTGTTGTAGTTTTTCTTTTTGTTTTTGTTTAAATGTTAATCTTTATAAGATGTCCGAATATATTATTGT
Organism: Pemphigus obesinymphae; assembly: GCA_025469235.1. Classification (NCBI taxonomy): domain Eukaryota; kingdom Metazoa; phylum Arthropoda; class Insecta; order Hemiptera; family Aphididae; genus Pemphigus; species Pemphigus obesinymphae. The sequence continues at coordinate 18,942 of JAIPRL010004371.1, read as the reverse complement.
CTTTTGTAAAGCCAACAGCAATATATTATTTCAACGGTCACTCCTTGTTGCAGTTTCGATATTTTTTTACGATGCCTTCTACAACCGGATCAGATTTATTGCTGAAATGAAAAGTTTACGGAAACTTAATCGATAATCGTATACAAAATACGAATAAAAAGTTGTTGTTGTTTTATTCCATGTATTGAATATTAATAAATTAGTTCATATCTGAATGTAATTTATATTTTATCTTAAAGTATTATGAGGAGCAATATAGAAAAATATAAATTTTAAAATTATACCAAAAATTGCAGGAATTTAAAGTTGTTAAGAAATATTAAGGTAAATATAAAAATAAATAGTTTTACTATTACTAATTGGTATTTGCTATAATATTCTATTAATTTATAATGTTTCAATAATAGTATACATTAATATTAATAATAATAATATAATGTTATAGGTTAGACAAACAATCAGATAAATTAAAAACTATATTCCTTATTAAATCCTTATAATAATGGACTGTTGACAAAATAGACTGTTTTGTATTTATATAATGATTTATATTTTTTTCTATATCTTCTGATATATTTTTATAAATGAAAAAAGAGTTTTATTTCTCCATAGTCACCAATTATTAAAATTTATATCAAAGAACCAACGAGTGTTATCAAATCATCAAATGTTATAGGTCTCTTTCAATTTGTTCTTGGACCAGAATCCAGCCAACAAGTTAGAAAGCTGATAATATTATATTTGAAAAGATAAACACAAAAGTAATTTATATATTCGGAATAATGGTTATGTTGAAATAGTAAAATGTGTCATTAACTTATATAGGTAAGTTTTATTCAATACAAGGGAATAATAATAAAAATAAAGTACATTGTGTTAAGTAAAAATTTATAATTTGATAATTGTCATTAAGAATAAGTACGTATGTAATTTGTGCCACGTTCTTAAATTAATTTTATTTATCTACATCATGATAGATAGCTGATTATAATAAAATATAACCAGTACAATACTTTATATTTACTATTTGAAATACCCACAACAATCGGAAAATTGAAAAAAAGATATACAAGGAAATTAATTTAGATCGTATTTATTCTTAGGAAAACGACTTCATTACATTAGTTGACTAATTAAAAATGGTATTTAATTACATTTTACAAAATATTTGTAATATTAATTGGAGAAAAAATCCTAATAAAAGTCCAAGGAATTGGGAGTAATAATTATATTATTAAACTAAATCGAATATTCATTATTTTTATTTTAATATTTAAAAATTATAGGTATTATTTATATTAATATCGCATTATTAGATGAAAACGTCTCTCGTAAAAAACCTGTCAGAAAACTTCACGTACAATGTGTCCAGGTCATCTGAGCCCGGTCTGAACCATTACGTTTTTTGATGTAAACATCTATATAGGTGGTAGGACAATTTTATTGTTTAACGAACGAAAAATCATTATTTTAGTGTATGTATGTGTATGCAGGGTTTAACTAAAGTGCAGTTGTAAATAAAAATGTACAGTTCTTAAAATTTATTACGAATTATTTTTAGGTAAAAGTTAAAAATCCGAGCAGCGTCATTCGGATAGGATAAAATCCTGGCCAATTACTTTTAACATAATAAATAAATATTTATTGAAATTGTAAATACGACTATAGGTACAACCCAGATAAAATTAAATGATATAAATTAATATTAAATAAGAATTTCATTGGTTATTTTATTATCCCAACTGTTATTAGGTACTTTATACATTACAGGTATCAAGATTTCTCAATAGCTTTTAATTTTAGATTCTGAGCGAAGCGATGAATGCATTGGTTTTACGATGATGTGCATTATATATATATATATATATATATATATATTTTATGACTGTAATAAAAAATTCTATAAAAATAAATGCTCCGACCATTACAAGTAGCATTATTTTCTAGTAGTAAATTGCATCTAGTTGGCACTTTATAGAGGTAATTTTTTGATAGACATGTAAGAAAAAACTATCAAAAAATGAGTATAATAATCAGTAAATACGATTGTGGTAAAAATTCTTTATGACTCCGAAAATATTGAAGCTAGATGCAATTTTTACCACAAACTTGTATACGTAAAATATTAATAAAAAAAATTTTGAATATTTTTACCTATTTTTAGGATATTTACAGCAATATTAAAATTCAAGACATTTAATTCATAAAATGCTGAATTTTAGTTTTTAATACAGTTTTAAAAACGTGCCATTCTAATTACATACAAAAAATTAAAAAAAAAAAAAAATGTAGTATATTTTTTAAAAGTAATAAAAAAATTTTTTTCAACATCCTTTACATTTTTCGACAATTCGGAATGAAATGTGTTAGAATTTTGGGAAATAATGGATCTATAACCTTGACATTTTCACTAAATACGTAATATTAGCACGTTATAAAGGCATAAAAATGTTGGAAATGTTTTACCAAATTTTGGGCTATTTATAACAATTTTAAATTTTGATTCATTTATTTCATAGTAGGTACTTTACAGGAAAATTCGATTTTTGGCATTTTTTATATTTTTTAAATATGTATTTTTTTATCAAAAAAAAATAATAGTGAATTCAGAATTTGGCAGTTTAACTTGGTTTCAATGTTATATCGAATTTAAATTTTACGATTTAACCATATTCGTTTCTAAGGTATATTATTTTATATTAGATAACAGTGGTCAACAGGTAGTCTAGTGGGAGCTGGCGGTGTTTTTATGCGCGAGGTCCTCTATTCTGAATCCCTTTATATCCAAATAAGTTTTAGCATTTTTTTCAACTTTTTTTTTTGTTTATTATTGTATAATATAATTATATATATATATATATATATATTTTTAGTATAATCTAGAATAATAAAATTGTCAAGTATATCCACCGAAGCTCCGCTCAGAGTTGTTTTTTAGAAAGAAATTATTGCTTTCAAATTCAATATATTGAAACGACGTGCTTCCACTCTTATTATCCGGTTATTTTTTGGCTTATAAGTATGATAATAAAATATTAAAACGATAAAATTATTTTTAATAATTTACATCATTTTCTAAGATAATATTAATAGTAGTAATTTATGAAATTTTTTTTAATTCCCCTATAGTATATTGTAATAATAGTATAGTCCTACTTACAATTTGAACCAATATTTATAAAGATGTAAAAACCATTTGGACGGAATTTTTCTGACTTGTATGTTCTGGGAGCATTTTTCCTAGATTCAATTTTTAAATATACTTATTTTATGTATTAAGCCAGGTTTACATGGTGAAACTATATTTTTCAAATATTTGGTGAATATCAAATCAAAAATATTTTAGAAATAGTTCTAAAATATTTGAAAGATTCTTCAAATATTTAGCAAACACTTTAGTGAAGGCTGATAAAATGGCAAAAATGTGATTATTCAAAATGAATAAAAATTGTATTCACTAGGATAAAATATACAGTACGTAACATTTTCTTATCGAAAGATCTAGTATGTGTGTGTGTTAAATAATATTGATAAATATAAACTGATTATGAATAAAAAATAATGTTCAAAAATAAAACAACCACAAATCCCACTGATTTACTTGTGGTTTATTCTAATGTGAAACATTTAATTTAAAAACAACATTTAGTTTATATCGGTTAACTGCTATCTATTTTAATTTTAGTTGCAAAAAAGCATAGGTAGTTTAACTATGCCTTGTGCCTAAGAATTTTATAATATAAAAATATTATAAAATAATATTTAGACGAAATGTAATCATTTATCTTATCAGTAGTTTTACATTTGTATACCTAGTGTAGATTATCATAAGCGTTACCTATTCCCATAAATATAAAAAAAAATAATTTAACTAAATTACGTATTCCATAAACCGAATAACTACGTCATTTTTCAAACAAAATGTACGCGAAGAAAATGTTAAAAACTATTTACAAAAGTTATTAGATTGAATTGATCAATTTAAATAACTGGTCATGATAATATTTGTATAACATTAATAATTAATATCGTCTTACGAAAATATTTTTCAATTATTTCTGAAACATTAATTATAACATAAATAGAATAAATTTTGAATTGAGATTACAACTGTTATTATATTTATATAGTATTTGATAAGGTTTAATTTTTTTTATATACATTGTACATTGGAATATAAAGAAGACAAGTTGTACGTGGTGAGTAATATAGTTCAATTAGGTATTACGTGGAAACAACGTTAGTAGAAAAAAATTGGTATTCAATGTTAAAAATTTTGGAAAATAAATTACTTTGACAGCTACGGAAGAAAAAGTAGATATTTTTTTTTTTTTTTTTGTTTTCACATAAAGATTCTTGCAGTGCAAATGTCTACCCAAAACGTACGTGATACTTGGTTTCCATGCTCATAAATCAAATAATAAGTAAACTGAGCTGTCTCCATTTGGGTATACTCGTAATGGGTGCAATACCCCAAAAAGAGGTTTCATATATTATAATGGATAAGGTTAAACGAATTTCCTCTATGAGTGGTTATTTTGCATTTCTAGCCAAGTAAAGAATAAATGAATTTGTTCAAGTTAGGTGTAACGTATGTAAGGTCTGTCGAATAGGTACTAGAAAACAATTGTGTATGAATTTTGAACTATGAAAACGATAGCTTATTTTATGAACTTTGAATACCTATGTTATAGATAGGTATATATTTAAAAGCATATTTAGATGGTAACTTTAGTTGATAATAGTTAACAATTTCTTACCATAATCACAAAGAAAAACATAATTCGTATAACATATTTTTCAATTTTAGATTTTCATAACTAACGAGTTTCTGGTGTTCGGTGTATTTGAGTATTTGTATCCGTTATTATTCTGGTTTTTGTTGCTAATTACGGATGTTGACTATTGAAAAAACATTTATAATAATAAACAAACATCCAAAAATAGTTTAGAATACATATTATTTAACTGTTAAAATAATTTTTTTTTAAGCTGGTCTTAGACATATAATTAACACCTATATCAATATATTAATAAAAGTAAAATATACCTACTACATAATTTAATATAATTTAACGGAAAAAATGTATACAAAACACAATATTTCATTAATTTAAAAATGTCAATATGTATTCAGAAGATATGGATAATTCGGGGTTTTAAATGTATAAATCATTTAATTTATATAGAATTTTCCTTGTTATTTGAGCAACAAATGAAAAAAAAATAATGAAATGAAACTCATAGAATAGATGAATTATCAAATAATTGTCTTTTGTATTTGGTAGATCATTTTCCGAATTTGTGTCGACTCACACATAAAATTCCTACATATATATTACGGTTATATTTTCGTAATTTGTCGATCGAATTAATATTAATTGTTAGTCATTATTGGGGCCCAGATGTTGGTGTCCTGAGAAATCTATAAAAATTTGCTAAAAAGATATATTTATAATAAAAAAAAAAAAAACAAAAAAATACCCATAAAAAGTTTTAAATTACTTAAATTATTATTATATTTTTAAATTGATAAATATACAAAGGTATACGTTGTCTTATATATATGATGAAACTAATATAATTTTATTATAGTTTGATAAATATAAAAATGTGTGTAATATAATCATAAAAAATAAACTAAATATATAAATTATAAACTCATAATATTTCTCTCAAATAGTTCTACATAACTTAAAATTATAAAAAATGAAAATTAAAATAAGTGTTTTTGGTTCAGATGTTATTGAAATACATTGTTAGCTAATTAAGTATTGACTAATATTTATTAAAAATAAAAACCTCAAAATCATTAAAATTCAGTCCCTATAGGTATTATTTTCAAATATAAATGTTATTTATGTAAATATACAACTATTAGGTAATAAATTCTAATTTTTAGTTATGTAATGTATTAGAATATATTGAAGATGGTATTTTCAAAATATGTATTTGGTGAATTGAAAAATATAATATAAGAAAATGTATGAAATATAGGTATTTTCTATAGTGCACATTATACGTGTTGATTTATTAAAAGTAGTATCACATGTAGAAGTGTGGTATATGAAATTGTAAAAAGTATTTTTTTTATTAGCTTTCCCTTCAACTCAATAAAGCCCCCGGTGCCACTAGCTACCCTTAATTTTGAAGTGCTTATAATTTATATATAAATAGTTATAAGACAATAATTGAAGGCACAGATAATAATAATATTCCCGATATCATTATAATGTTATAAAATGACATGATTAATCGCAATCAGCCGAAAAATTTTAACTTAGATGATTATAGTAGTAGTTATATATCCCCGTATGGTGATATTATTTTTTCTCGAAACTTCAATCGCGATATGCTAACATTTAACAATTACGATTTACTACATTTTCGCTAAACAAATATAAGTCGTCTAGAAAAAAAAAAAAAACAAACATTCACATTTTGTGAATATTGTAAATCAATAAGTTTTTCTGCGAAATAATTATTAAACATTTATGCAAATCGCAAAAAAATAATATATATATGAGTTAAGTACAGGTGGGTGTATTTTTCTTATCGTTGAATATATTATGGCACGCAACATTATACATGAAATAATTCTTTACTTCTGTAATATATGTATTTTTATATTATATATATTTTGAAAGAAATTTAATATATATATATATATAACATCAAAATAATACTGTCATCGGATAAACAGTGGTTAAACATAATCTATAATATTACAAAAAAATATCGAGATTCGAAAAGTTATTACAAACTATTTAAAAAGGACGGACAGTAGGATGTGAAAGCACATCGATTGTTGAGTAAGTAGAATACTGGTGGTTGATATATTGAATTTGAATCAATGATGAAACATTTACTTTGATAAAACTATTCTGAGCGAATTTCGGCATATTAGCGAATATTAGCATTTATATGGCTAAAAAAATACGGATGTCCATATTTACACAATATATTTCAATATTATAATAGTTTAATTTTTCGACATTTATTGGTAGTTATAAATATATCATATAATACATTGCCGGTAACCATGAATGGTATATTTGTTATTTTCTAATTTATATGAACGTTTCGTAATATTTCTCTTTTAAAAGGTCGGTTTTCATTACGTTTTTATAATCTACTTAAAATATCAAAAAGTTACCTCTACAAAGTGCCCAACTAGAACGAATTTCCTATCAAAAACATTTATACTTGAAAAATTTTAATTTACTTATTCTAAACAAAAAAGTGTATAAGTACATACATAAAAAAATAAAAATAATAATAAAAAATAAAATTATTGTAAAAACAATACATAATTCATCTCTACGCTTAGAATCTAAATTTATACATACGAAAAATTAAAAATATAGACACATCAATAAATTGTATACCTGTACAATTGTGTATTTATTATATTAATAGTATAATGTACCCATTAAAAATAGCCATAATCATAATATATTTAAAATTAATATTGTCACATAATACAATTTTGATCATTTTTCTGTATGCAAATTGGAAAGATTGAAAATTAAAAAACAGAATTTATGTTGATGAATGAGAATTCAGCGAGTCAGGTGTGAATCAAAATAATTAATAATATAACTATATTATATTCTGTCCGAAAAAGTATATACAATGAACATGCATGTCAAATTATAAATAAAATAAAAAATAACATTATTTTATAGCCAATATATCGAAGTTTGGAATTTACCGGTAAATATTTTTCGGCAAATTTACATGTAAAATTTACGTAAACTTCGCTAAATCGGTAAATGTTATATATATATATATTTATTTTATTAATGTGAATTTTATAAATTGATTTTGTATGTTATTTCATATCCGCATAAGCCATTGTTTTTTTTTTTTTTACAATAATTTACTAATTTATATCTTTAACCTCAAAAATCTCGAGTTTTTCAAAAACATTTTTAAAATCGACTTCCAAAATTATTCACAGGAAAAGTTCATCATATTAATTTCATTATTATTCATTATATTATACATTTTGATCATCTAAAATAAAATTATTACGCTAGTAAAAACATTTAATTAATTTGCGGTAAAAAAACATAAGTATAATTTACGTGAAGTTACATTCAGATACCCGGTAAATTTACCGACCTCAAATCTCTACCAGTATATTTCTTGCTTTACTTAGAGTCTATAGTTATAAGATTGACGGATAAATTATAATAATATTATTATAGTATATTTTATGTAATAGAAGTTTTTAAAGGAAATTCGTCCTACATAGTACTTTATAGACGTCGTTTTTTAATTTTGTAAGTAGTTTTCTAATGAATAACAAAACATTACCTTTTATAACGGAAATCTTTGATAAAAGTTGTTAGGACATAGAACATTATAAATAAAATGACCATGACTATATACTATATAGGTAATATATTATATTTATAACTTCCAAAAAATTCTGAAAATTATTATACATTGGAAAATTTAAATGCCAGCAATTTGAAATTTATATCAAATATTTATTATAGAACTGGGTATGTAAATATTGAGGTGTTTTTTTATTAGCCATATAAATGCCACATAAGAATTATGTAAATATACCGAAGGTTTGCTTAGAATTGTTTTATAGAATAAAATGATTTATCACTGTTTCTAAATTCAATATAGCCATCACTTATATCCTACCCAAAGAGTGTTTCCACCTTCTACCGATCAATTTTTATTTTTAAATTATAATATTTGAAATTATCAATATAATTATACTTATATATCCAGGTTTTGTAGTTATGTCATCATATTCATATATGTAAATTGAAATATACATCTACATGTTAAAATATTCAATAAAATTAGTTCAACTCACACGAAAAAATATGACAAAATATAATAAATCATCAACACATTATAAATTTTTTTTTTTTCAAAATATAAGTTTTAATTGTTCTATCCAATTATCGATATAATGTTATTTTGTATTCCCTTTATCAGGACTAATAAAATAAACAAAGGATTTGATATTGTAAATACAGGGTTTATTTGAATACTTAGTGCCTTTAAAATAATTTAGATTCAGTGCTTTATATGTGTACTATAGTACGTACCTATAATGGTATTATCCTAAATATACTTGTTAAATCTAAGTAAATGTAAATAAATCATAAAAACAGTTTATTGATAAAGGTTCGTTTTCAAACTAAGTTTATCGAATCAATAGTTTTGAAGAGTAATTTTGATTCACTATATTTTTTAGTTTAAAATGTACTGATACGTTTTTCAATTCACTATGAAAGTGTCGTTATATTTCAATCTACTTATCTATTTATTTTCTAATTTGTGTCGATTTTTTTTTATACTTAGTTTAATATTAGTCATTATATCCGCATTCAGCAGTGTTTTAATAATGTTTACAGTCTTTACAGGTTAAGGTCAGCAGGGACTTTCAGGATTTTACACCCCTATTATATACCTTACAAATAATTTATTTGGAGTTTTTTAATAAATTTAACTTATATTTAAATATATGGAGATATCATTATAATTAAAGTGCATTAAAATAAATAGCACCAATTTATTATAATTTTTGTATTTATAGTGCATGTCATTTATTTAAATAAAAAAAAAAATACATTTTATTGAAATTTAGGTTTTATATAATTCAGAAGACGAAAAAAAATCCCCGAAAGTTCTACTTACTATTATATAGATACTAAATGTAAGACTCCAAATATTTAATTGGGTCTACACTTATGCAATTATTAAATTGATTTGTTGAAGAAAAAGGCTAACCATGGATGGTGTAAAGGCAGAAGCATTGAAATTGAAATTTTTATATTTAAATCTTAAATTGTTTAGTATGCATATACATTTCAAAAATTTGGATTTCCTTACGTTTAAATGAATAAAGTAAACATTGAATTAATTAGATTTTTATTGTTTTCAAAATCAAAAATAAGTAGATAAACGTAGGTACTAATAACATAATATTAATAAAATATAAAAATAAACAACAGTCACGTCACGATTGGAAGAGAGGTGTTTTGTTCGGCGCTATTAATAAAACGTTTATCGGATTTACCAGGGTCCGATGTTCTCGGGCAACGGGATCCATGGCCATGAGCGATTTCGGACTGCAAAATGGAGGGGTGAGTTGCAGGATGGGCGTTATAGATAAATATCATATTTTCTCTGATGGTTGAATATGACATGACGGAGCGTTCAATCACATTCCCGTGGGGTTTTCGCCTAACTTATTATTATTTAATCTTCCGGTTTTGATGTCACTATATGTTAAGCCACGTCTATACAGTGATAGTATCATGTGCGAGTAGCTAGTGCGATAGTACTCTCGCACAATCATTTATGCATGATGGATTAGGGTGTATTAGTCACTCTTACACGATCACATATGCATAGTAGTGAGAAAGTGACTATCACGCCCTACCTATCTGACCAATCAGGCACAAATAATTGTGAAAGAACCCTATACATAGAGTAAAATAGAGAACACATTCTTATAGAAATTTTCTCTGTGGCCCAACATTAAGTGTTACCATATCCATAACAATAATAATACTGGACCATTAAATATTCCATTTTCATATCCTACTCTCGTTGTCAGCGGTGATAACCTAAAATATATGAAAACATCCTTGTCTCGCCGGACGTGCCAGAAGAGTCACTTTCCGGGCGGTCGAGATCCATAAACTATGATGTACACATGTATTAACACTGCCCACTCAGTCATCGTGAGAGCCAATGTGATTGAATTACGCATAGGAAAATAATATTGTTATTAGACAAATATCCGTTATTTGGGTACTAATGTATCACAATACGGAACATAATATTGTGTTTAAATCGGAAACCATTGATGTGAGCTGCAATATGGTAAAAGTTCTCCGTACCGTCGCGATTGTCGAGAAAACAAAGGATTTTCAAACAGCGACTATAATATACACTGCTTATATTATATGGAACATATACATTATTTAATTTTTTCCAATTTGTCACACTGCAGACTGGGTCACTTTGCTGGCTTCAAAAAAATTGTGGAAAATACGGCTTCTCTGTAATACCACAGAATAGACTAATTAATCAAAAAGAATACTTGGAATGTATACAAAAAACTGGCAGCCATCATTTAGCAATTATTATTATAGTATTGATTTAATTGTGTTGTTTTACTATGCAATTGTTTGTGCTTAAAATGTATTTCACTATGAACACACCATTCGTGCCGTTTGATTTACATTATATAACGTTTGTAAATCGTGATATTTGTTAATAATACTGCTTCGTAAATCCGTAATGGTAATAAATACCGTGTACCATTTTGTAACAATAAAGTGTCTGATAATCTTAACGCTCTAAGTGTTTTACGAACACAGATTGATAAAATATTATATATCTAAGGTATTATATATGATCACATACAATTATCGTAACATCGTCATAAATTACAAAATTTGGAATTGAAACACGTTAGCTTATACAACATGGTCATAATGATTACTAAATCAGAAGATGGTTACCACGCTTTTCTGTGATAATTATATTATCAGGGGATTGGAGAAGTTCTCTAACAATTGATAATATAAAAATCTAATATGATCATAATTGGCTCCAATACCAACCTATATTTATTTATTTTTTAAAAATTGATGATGGGAAATTTTATATTTTTGTATGATTACATACGAGTTATTTTACGTTAAAATATTTTTTTAAAAATTGTAAAATATATTATAGAAATATCAAATGAAATGGATATATTAGGTAGGTATGTAAACACACTATACATTTTTAAGTCGGATTTCGTAATTATAAAACATAATATTATTAAAGCATCGGTTGTGGTGTGGTAACAATTATTAAAAATGTAATAATAGCGATTCTAGTGTAACAATATTATTGCATTTTTTAAACGAAATTAACCAATAAAATTATGTTCGAGTTCGTAAAAAATACGAACTAAGGTCATTAAAAAACTACGCGTTCTATTCACGTATATAATCTATCCAGTCAGTTATATATAAAATTACTATGAAATTGTAATCACCGTTGTTATGGGAACACCGAAATATGTGTGGAAAAACTGGTGTTCTAATCATGCGTCGGGCAACTCCTCGACCCCACCCCCCCCCCAATCATTAACAGTTTTTTTATATTTAAGAACGTCAAGGCCCCGGTAATACTCTCTTGGTCCTATTGTTCCAACGGGTTGTATCCACCGTTCCGACAAGTATAATGTATATAATATATATATATATATATATACGTCACGGCGGTAAAAAATTATCCGAAATTTCGTGCGAAATTCTCGGCCGGTACAGACTCTTTGTATACGGCGAATGTTTTTGGGTGGGTGGGGGACTTTGCTTCTCCGGAATACCCCGACAAAACGAACGGTTTGAGATCATTAAATCCTTTCAGAAACGAAATCTCCGTGAATAATGTGCCGGCGAGAAGATCGCCTAACAAGTGTTAGGTCATTAATAACGCGACGGATGAACAGCGGTCCTCCGGCGTGTCCTCCCTCGTCCCGGCCCCGTGCCTATATCGGGGCCCTGGATTAATGGCGGTGTCTTCTTACCAGAGTTTAAAACCCCCGGTGATTAACGTCCAGACACCGAAATTACAAGTTTTAAACCGCCGCCGCTGCCATCAGTAGGTGAGACTCCAAACGGTGTCTCGCTCACTCTCAAAACACACGGCCGCTCACCCCCCCCCCCCCACACACACACCAGCCGCCGCTTAAAACGCTAGAGCTAGTATTGTACCCGTTTCAGGTGTATTATCGAAATCATATCGTTAACGGGGTGCGTCTCTCCGAGAAATTCAGATACTTTTCCTTCCGTCTCGTGTGCGGTGATGGTAGGAACACGATAACGATATATTCCCGTTACAATGCCCTAAGTTTCCCTTTTTAATCATAAATTTCCCTTTGAAAAAAAAAAAAAAAAAATCGTAGATAACGAGCTTAGTACACCGATCAACCGTGTAATCATTTCCTACCCCGCAGGCGCATATCTAGGACCCATGGGTCTGAACTTGTAAATATGTTTCAATATTCTTACATGAATATTAGGAATGATTTTAATTTCTTATAAATAACTCCTTATCTATAAGAAAACCATTCAAATTTTTCCATAGATTCATAATACGTTTTAGTATAAATAGTATTATATATCGTTGTATATAAAAAAATCTAATATGTTTTATGATTTTTCCAACAAAGCAGATTAAAATGTTTGATTCATGAAATTTCCCATTTAATACGTCATTAGTAGGGCTAGGATTTATATGCAATAAAAAATAATTGAATATGCATTTGGTTTATTAAAAATATGCAGAAATATGCAATAAAAATATTTTCTAAATACCAATTAATAAAATTAAGTATGTTAAACGCAAAAAAATATGATGAAATAAAAACTTAAAATATAAAAACATTTTAAAAATATTTCTAAAATATTAATTGATATAAAATTGATAAAACTACCCAAATGAATTACATGAAACAATTACATGATGTTTTAAATTTTCAGAAATGAACAATGTTCTGTTTGACCTTAGTATGTTTTTATATTTGCTAAAACTCCGTTCAACATGACACGACGTAATTTTTGCATATCTAAATTTTGTTACTTCCCCAGGAGTTAGATTTGGAAAATCTTCATCTAGATTGTTGCCATTTAAAATATTACATATCGTAAACATAGCTTTTAGCCCGGTATTTTTTTCTAACACATTTTCATATTTTTTGTCGATTTTTTCAGCGATCGGTCTTTTGTTTTGGTCAAGTTTAGATTTGGTGTTTTCAACGATTTCCAAATTCTCATTGAGTAAAAATGATGCATTTTCCAATTTCAAAATAAATTGAGTGATAAACTCAAAGTTACTTTTTATATAAGCTAAATCATTTTGTATATTTGTATTTTCAAATAAAGCATACTATAGCATTCTTTATCGATTTCGCAGTATTTTCATCTAAAGACAAAAGCACCCATTTTGTGGAATTAAAATTATCAGCATAATATGATGCGACTTCTAACCAAGTTCCCCATCAGGTAAGTATTGGCTGTGGAGGCAAAGGTAATTCTGGAAATAATTCTCGAATTTTCAACACACGACTCGACGCTTTTAAAAATAATTTTTTAACACAATTTATCATATTATCGATATTCGGATACTCAAGTCTTATTGTTTCATACACTCTGTGTAAACTATGGGCTATACATGTCACATGTATCATATTTGAAAATAATACAGTTAGTGTATTGCATGTACGGTGCAGCATTAGTTAAAATAAAAAAAAATTTATTATATTTAATAATGACTCATTACATAAAAACTTCCACATTTTCTCTTTTTTTCGATTTTATATGAACTTTCTCCGCAATAAGGGAAATACCCCGCTTGTTAGCAAGCGTGTGTGACGTCCCGCAGGGTAAAGCCGTGGGCACACACTGGAACCGAACCGATCGGTTAAATTCGGTTAAATCGATCAATTCGGTTTGAAATAAATATTTGGTTGGGTACATTAACAGCTACTATACCATCATGATTCATATGATATCACATGTCATCATGATTGTACTTATAGATTAAATGTATTCAATTTATTTTTGTTTTTATCTACAACTTTAAAATAGTTTCATTTTCACAATTACTGATAAAAGTATGAAATTTTGAACAAAATAATAATGTCAATTTTTGGAGACTATTAGACCACGTTCAACAAGTACCTCATAAATTATGTTAATGGATAAACTCATAATTATAATGAACAAATCGACAGTAAAAATACAAAAGTATTAAATTACATTTTCCAAATGTTCAACAAAACATCACAAAAAAATAATTAAATAAATAAAACCACATTTATTTATTGAATTTCTATACATGATATTATATATAACATAAATAATATATTAATTAATTTATAATTGTTTATAATTTCTGATGTGTTGATATTGTAATGAATATGTATCAAGTTATAAAACATTTTATTGTTAAATTGTTGTTTAGGACTGAACATTTTGCTTACATGTTTACGAAATAAAATAAATGAAAAAAAAAAATTTTTTTACTGACGTTTACGCGATAGTATAAATTGTTAATATCTTTCATTACATCATTTGAGTTTAACTGTTAATTTATGTCATTTATAACATGTTTTTTAAAACATAATAATTATTTGTAAATTATTGTAGGAACAATACCACTAGATGTACAGAAGTTGATTTACATGCTGTAATACAGTGCCTGTCGTTTAATACCTGTTTCCTTTTTATATTAAAAATACTTTGGTACAAATCAACAATGTAAATCAATGTTGTATTTTTGAATTACTAGCTAGTAAATTCAATATATTTACTTAGTAAAGGATTTTATAGTTAGGATTAAATTGTACCTTGCATCATTTTTCGGTTGAATCAATAATACATACCCTACAGGTATTTTTTCAACTATATATAAATACGACAAAAATGTATTAGTTTAATTATTATTGGTAAATACAATAGGATAATTTTTCAGTCATATTTATTATTTTAGTATTGTTATATTGGCAATTACACTTTCGAGTATTGACTAGAACAGGAAGATTTTCATGACAAGTGAGCATATTAATTTATTCGTGTTTTACATATCGGCCTTTACCTATTTTTTACCGATCATTTATACCTGGATGGTTACTATATTACCATTCGTTAAACCGGATGTTTAACATATATTATAATACATTACTGTTATACGCACTGAACATTCATATATATTATAAACTGTGGGTGAATTTATATGGCTGTCATATTCGTATCGTTTTTCAATAATAACATATAGATTAATGGCCGATAACCGGTATTCACATAATTTTTGGCTCTTTGGAAAAAAAAAAAAAAAAAAAACATAAAATGAACAACAAGGATTTGAATTTACTCACCTATTTAACTATTTATTTTGTTAACTTTATGCGTTGGGATCATTCCACGCCAATTCATCACACAGTCAAGAACTCAACTTCACCGATTTATACTATAACTTGACTAATTTATAGGAATTTATGAAAAAATATCAATTTGGTTTTTTTTTTTGCAAAATTTCGAGTTTTGTGGAAGTTTTAAAACTTTGAAAATATTTAGATTTTTCATATAACGCAAATTTCAAAAGTCTATATCTTAGCCCAAAATTGTAATAAACTGATGAACAAGGTAACAATTTTAGCTAAAATTAAACGTAGATTATAAATCTATTATTAAAAATTAAATTGACATTTTTTTTGAGACTTAAAATTTTTAAATTCAAAAATTTAAAAATTTTTAAGTAATACTATTTTTTACTAAATTTTTTTCGATTATATCTTGAAACAATATTTACCCACCTTAGAAGTTTGGAGAAGGTATTTTTATGAGAGAAAAAAAAATTATTTATACACATATAAATATATATACAATATCCGATTTCTCGCCGATATCAATCATTTTCCCCATTTATCATGTAGATATTCATCAATTACCAATGCTTACCTAAATAATATTTTTGGTGTTTGAAAAAATAAATAAATCATAAGTTATTAATAGATTTATTAATTGTATTAGATCTATGTGTACATAAATTGACTGTAAGTATATTACTATATCAATTCCGATATATATATATATTAATTGGAGTAAAATTCAATAATATCTAATTATAATCGTTTAATAAATAATATAATATAGTAGCTTGATAATGTTGAAAAATTCGATGAAAAATATAGGTAGGTATTATACTTTCATAGATAAAATTAGCTGCACGTGTATATTTTTCATTATAAATAATTTTCGATAATAAAATATTTCATTACTTTTTTTCTCTTTAACCAAGACGGACACGTACAAATTATTTCACATCAGGTAAGTAATATTTATTTAGTTATTTTTTAAACTTGAAGGAAAATAATTTTTTTTTTCATAATTACGTAGTTATTTCATAGGATAAAAATATAAAACTATAATGGTTTTAAAATGTATTTCCAACCCCTTCTTCCAAGTAAAATATTCAATTATTGATTTTTTTCCATGAGCACCAATATTGATGCTTTATGCGCATTCCAAAAAATCAATATTTAATAGGTAGGAGTGTTCGGAAACACATTTCGAAGCCACTAAAATTTTAATTTTTCAATCTTTAAAAATAACAAAATAAAAAAATAAATTATATTTTTTGTTGTATGGTATTAAGTAAATTATAATAATGTGCACTCCTGCAGAATAAAAAATGTTCTTGTTTCTACAAAATTACTTTTTTTTGTATGTAAAGACCTTAATTTCTTTTTTCATTAAACATTATATACTATAATTGTTTTATAAAATCAGCCTGTTGAATAACATTAGAATTTACTTATTTTGTGTTACTATACAGTTATGGCTGATAAACACTGTTCTATAGAAAATATCATTAAAAAACCATAGTTGTATTAAACCTTGTTTTTAAACTAAAGTTCAGCTTTCCGACCGGGATATACGTTTAGTACAACTCGGATCAGGAGTAAATATTGAAACTATCTGCCAAAATTATGAACGAGAATTTTTACTATCAATTTATTCTTGTAAACAAAAGGTGTGCTGTAATTTATTTAATAAACAGAAATATAATATTCAAAACAACTGTGGACAATCAATTTTGACATTCATGACAGATGAGAAAAATTAAGGGTTTTTGGTATGGAAAAAGGAAAAAATTGTATATTACATGTAATAAAACTGTTATGCTACACTTAGCATCAACTGGAGGATTTAAAAGTTCCAAACCACAAAATGTCCCACATGACTGTTGTTCTGAGCGTGAGTTCATCAAAGGTAATGATAGTCAATGTATACAGAATATAAAATCTCCTGAAAGTAATGCATCACTGAGTTCGACATACAATGGAAATGAGCTTGATGAAAGTTGTTGAAGTATCTACTTTGACAAAAACGTCATAGTAAATTTATTGAATAAAAGTATAGGCAATTTAGGAGTTTCTCCAATTCAACTAAATAAAGTAACAACATCAACAAAATACATTGAAAATCCCGTAAAGTGGAAATTATGTTCAAAAAGACGTTTCATAATTTAATGAATGAGAAGAAGGAGTTTTTTTTTTTATCGTATATCCGAAACTAGTGATTTTGAACGTGTTGGAGGAGATATGATATCGAAATTTAAGGAAGCGGTTGCTGCCACAGATCCATTTTCCCGCAAAATTCAACTTCTTTCTGTTCTTTCACTCACTTGATCAATATTAAAATAGAGGCAGAATTTGGTGTGAAAAATTCGAGAACTTAAAATTAAGCATGAAGTTTTGTATTTACACCACACCAAAAAAAGAGGACGTTCTTTATCATTTTGTTACAAAAATTGATGATTTCTACTTAAGATGTGAGTAGGAAAATACCAGGCTGTAAACAATTTCTTAGCATAAGAGAAGGTGCCTAACGCGTCTATAAACAAAAAAATGCTTGTATGATGGTCTCCGACATTTGCACGTCATTATTTACTATGCAAATTCAATTAATCTTTATTTATTTATAAAGCCAGCGGAGTCGATTTATACCTTTTTTGAAATCGGAAGTTTCGACAGAGTCGATAAATTCTCTTATACATAGTACATACTTATATCATAAATGGGGAAAATGATTGATATCGGCGAAAAATCGGGTATTGCATGTATATACGAGTAAAGGAAATTTTTTTTCTCTCATACATTAAAAAACACCTTCTCCAAACTTCATATTGTTTCAAGGTATCTTTGAAAAATGTAGTGAAAAAAAAATGGCATAACTTAATAATTTTCAAATTTCAAAATTTCAAAATTTTCGAAGTCTCAAAAAAAAAAATTCAATTTGATTTTAGATTCTGAGCGAAGCGAGGAATGTATTGGTTTTACAATGATGTGTTTTTTTTTTTTTTTTTTTTTATGTCTGTAATAAAAAATTCTAC